>PISX010010384.1:0-70639 GCA_004024625.1 Mellivora capensis | reverse complement strand
ATTATGCTGAGTGAAATAAGTCAAGCAGAGAGAGTCGATTATCATATGGTTTCACTTATTTGCGGAGCATAACAAATAACACGGAGGACATGGGGAGATGGAGAGGAAAAGGGAGTTGAGGGAAATTGGGGGGGAGATGAACCATGAGAGACTATGGACTCTGAAAAACAACCTGAGGGTTTTGAAGGGGCGGGGGGTGGGAGGTTGGGGGAGCCAGGTGGAGGGTATTAAGGAGGGCACGCATTGCATGGAGCACTGGGTGTGGTGCAAAAACTATTAATTCTGTTACACTGAAAAGAAATTAAAAAAAAAAAAAAGAACGTATGTACTGATGTGAAAGGACACCACATTCCGTTTTGTTAGAAGCAAGTTGCAGCATGAGAGCCTGATGCGGGGCTCGATCCCAAGACCCTGAGACCATGACCGGAGCTGAAGGCAGAGCCCAACCCACTGAACCACCCAGGTGCCCCAGAATGAATTTTTTTTGTAAGACAATAATGTACAAATGTACACATTAAGAAAATACAGAGGAATATAACCCAAATTTGTAAGGGTGTGATGCATTGTGGGCGCCGGGGTGGCTTAGTGGGTTGAGCGTCCAACTCTTGGTTTCGGCTCAGGTCATGATCTCAGGGCCGTGAGGTCAATCAGTGTGGAGTCTGCTTGGGATTCTCTCTCCTTCTCCCTTAGTACCCCCTGCTCTCGCTCGCTCTCTAAAATAAATAAAGTCTTTTAAAAAATGGGTGTGATGTATCAGAGGAACTGGGAGGAGGAGACGAGTGACGTCTACTGTCTAGGCTGCGTTTTTCTACAATATATGTTTTATTTCACTACAAGCAAACACTGTTCGGTACAGATAATTTAAGGGTTATAAAGAGGGAGAGATTTGAGAGAGCAAGAGACCAGACGGTTACAAGCCAAGAAGTCGAGGCATTCTCTCTCCTCAGACTTTTTTCCCCCAAAACTTAAAACTCTTCCTCTTTGTGCTCAAATCCTTTGCAGCTTGACCCCACAGAGCCACCCAGGCGCCCCTGACCTGTCCTTCTAGACAGCAAGGGTTTGGGGGATTTTTGTTGAGTACAGGCACTTGGGTTGTTTTTTTTTTATTAAAAAAAACTTTATTGTTTATAAAAAGGAAAAAAAAAAGACAAAATACAGAAACAAAAGAAGCAAAAGTACGTGTAAAGGAAGGCGTTACATTTTGCTGTGATTTCCTGACAGGTGATGGGAACTCATAGTTTTATCCTGTTTACATTTCATTGCCACTGTACAGAAATTCTTTAGTATAGACATTTTTTTGTGGCATAAAAGAAGTTAACCTTAAGTATTTTAACTTTTGTAAGTAATGTTTATCCAGAAACATTTGTCTGATGAAAACAAATCTGGACTTAGCAGAGACTATTCAAAAGGATAATCGTAAGGAAGAAAAGGGACTCTTGAAATAGAGAGAAGTCTGTGCAAGCCCCTGAGAAGTTAAAGTTTTTTGGTATTTTTCAGTTTTGTTTTCTTGTTAGTTTTATTTATTTCTTTTCATGGTTAATTACATATTTCTTGAGCACGCACCATAATACAGCCCCTGGGGTACAACGATAAACAACAAAGCCATGTTCCTTGCCCTTATGGTTTCTATATTCAAGTAGAGAAGACATATAACTAAGCCACCCATTGTAACCAAAATGTATGTTATAAAAATTTTCCAGCGTACGGAAAGGTTGAGGGACGTGTATGACGGACCTCCAATTAGCCCTCATTCAGCTGGAGAGCAGCTGGGAGCATTTTGCATAGACACTGATGTAAGCACAGTGCCGGGTCAACAGCCCAGCCGAGATGCCCACCTCGGGAGCTCACAAACCGCTGGGGGCTGGGTGGGGGCAGGGACAGCAGCGGCCCTCAGGGTGCTCGCCCTCAGCTTCTCTCCTCCCCATGTGCACACGGTGCCACGGTGAGGTCTAGCGATGCCTGGGGGGCTCAGTTGGTTAAGTGTCTGCCTTTGGCTCAGGTCCTGGTCCCAGGTCCCACACCAGGCTCTCCGCTCAGTGGGGAGTCTACTTCTCCCCCTCCCTCTACCCTTTCCCGTGCTCGTGCTCTCTCTCTCTCTCAAATAAATAAATAAAATCTTTTTTTTTTTTAAGATTTTATTTATTTATCAGAGAGAGAGAGAGAGAGCGCCCGAGAGAGCGAGCACAGGCAGGCAGAGTGGCAGGCAGAGTCAGAGGGAGAAGCAGGCTCCCTGCGGAGCAAGGAGCCCGACGTGGGACTCGATCCCAGGACGCTGGGATCATGACCCGAGCCGAAGGCAGCCGCTTAACCAACTGAGCCACCCAGGAGTCCCATAAATAAATAAAATCTTAAAAAAAAAAAAAAAAAAAAAAAAGATGTTTGGTTCTATTCCACCCTCTTGAGCCTGGGCTGGCCTGTGAACAGAGTAGGGCAGAGAGGTACCCCTGTGGCAGGCTGGCCTGAGGAGGACTGACCTCCTCTGCCGTGGTGTCTTGGGGCCACCAGCCACCAGGGAAGGTGTCTTAGTCCACTCTGGCTGCCATGACAATACCAGACTGGGTGGTTTGCACATGCAGAAATTTATTTGCTCAGTTTGTTTTCTGGAAACTGGAAGTCCAAGATCAAGGTGTCCGCAGAGTCGGTTTCTCCTGAGGCCTCTCCCCTTGGCAGGCGGCCACCCTCCCTGTGTGTCCTTCAGGGCCTTTCCCCTGTGCGCTGGCTCCTGGAGCTCCTCCTCTTCTTGTCAGGACACTCGCTGTGCCCTCATGGCCTTGCTTTACCTTAACTTCCTCCATAAAGGCCTTGTCTCCAAATAGGGTCGCACTGGGGGGTAGAGCGTCAGCATGTGAATTTCGAGGAGACACAGTTCAGTCCATGACAGTGTGTGACTGCTCTACAGCGGGGCAGAGGGCTCCGCTGGGTCCATCCTTCCAGCCATTCCCTGGCGGAGGCTGGGGGTGAACAGAGAGCACCTGCCTTCTGATTGACCAGTCGATGCCCCCCGGAGAGAAGGGGTCACCCCAGGGAGCCCTTGTTGGGGTGTACTTTGTTAGCTGGTTTGAAAGTTATAATGAGTGGCCTTGGGTGATCAGGCAAATCAGCATGTGGTTACGAACTGTGACCCTGGGGGGTGGGAGTGTCATCCTGGAAAGCAAGGAGGAAATCATGGAAGGACCCAGAGTACGCTGGGCCTGAAGATTACGTCACCTCTTAGAGTGGTGATAGTTTTGCAATGTGTACAAATACTGAGTCATTATGTTGTATGCCTGAAGCTAATAAGTATAATTGTGTGAATTATATATCAAAAATTTTAAAAAACTAAAAATAAATAAATAGAATCATACAATAAACACTTTTTGGTGTCTGGCCTTTTTTCCTTTTTTCTTTTTTTACTCATTACATTTGTAAGATATAGTCTTATCTATAGCAGTAATTCAACTTTTATTTCTGCTGCTGTAGGCATTCACTATGTGAATATATCACGATTTATTTGATCATTTTGCCACTGATGGGTATTGTGCCGTCTTAAGAATTCTGTTCTGTTGTGAATAGAACTTCCCTGAACATTTCACACAGTCTGTAGGTGGACGGATGCACTCATTTCTAGGAGCAGAATCAATGGATCAAAGATAGGCTTATTTTCAATTTTTTAGACAGTGCCGAACAATAGTCCAAAGGGATGGTACTAATTGACATTTCCAGCGGTCATATATGGGAATTTTAATTGCTCTACGTACTCACCAACATTTGGTATATTTGCTTTGTTTTTTTAAGTTTGGCCATTCAGGTCGATTTGTAATGGTAACTCACTGTGGTTTAATTTATAGTTCCCAGATAATTATGGTCTTGAGCCTCTTTTCATAGAGTTACCAAGCATTTGAATGGCCTCTTCAGCAAAGTGCATGATCAAGTCCTGCCCTAAAAAGTTAAGGTATTTGTCTTTTACTTGTTGATTCATATGAGTGCTTTGTGTACTTGGCACGAGTCCTTGCCAGATATATATATTATATATATGTATATATACATATATATATATAAATATTTTTCCAGTTTATGACTTCCCTTTTAACTTTGTTAATGATTTTTTTTTAAGATTTTATTTATTTATTTGACAGAGAGAGATCACAGTAGACAAGGAGGCAGGCAGAGAGAGAGAAGCAGGCTCCCTGCTGAGTAGAGAGTCCAATGCGGTCCCAGGACCCTGAGATCATGACCTGAGCTGTTCTCATGACCTGAGCTGAAGGCAGCAGCTTAACCCACTGAGCCACCCAGGTGCCCTGTTAATGATCTTTTTTTTTTTTTTTCTGATGAGCAGTCCTTAGTTTTGATAAATTCCGCTTTATCAACTTTTTTTCTTTTTGGTTACTACTGCTGTTTTTGAAGTCTTTGCCTACCCCAAGTTCATTCAGATATTCTCCTTCTTCTAGAAGCCTTACTGTCCCTTTCCTACTTAGGTGCATGATCCATTTTGAGTTCATTTCTGTGTTTGATATGTTAAAAAGAAAACCACAATCCCAAAATGGCACCACTTAGGTTAAGGCCCCAAATCCTGAACCAAGACTTAATCCCTATCCGGACTGCAGTTTCAGCCCCCAGGAATGCAAGCTTTTACCAGTCAACAGGAAATCTCCTGGTCAGTGCCCATTAACCTGTCACATGTGCCCTCTTCATCCCCCAAAAGTCATCCACCTACTAAACCCTTTCGTCCCCAAATGAAGGTGATTGAACCTGAAATAATCCTTCTTTTCCATTGATGACTTCTTGTCCTGCCTTTAAAAATCTTCCCCTTTCTGTAGCCCTTGGGAGCTATCCTCTACTTGGGAAGCTGCCCAATTCACGAGCTGATTAACGAAGCCAACAAGATCTTTAAAATTTAGTAGTGTGAGATAGGGGTCTAGGTCCATTTTTCCCCAGCTGGTCCAGCACCAGTTAATGAAAAGCTGGATCATAAATTTGCAAATGCTTATATGTCTGTTCACTTCATTTTAGCACCGTGTCCTTAAAACCAGAAAGTAGATGTGCTAATGGAAAACCAGTTCACCAAATTTACTTGTTTCTTTTAACTACTTATAAAATTTACCTCAATTCATATACATTGGGGTGGTTTTAGCAGCTTTTAAGGATTTCTGTGAGGTTATAATTGACCATTAAGGTCGTTATTTGTCTTAATGGCATTTTAGGGAAGACTTAAGTTGTCCTTGGCCGAGCAGAGAAAGAACAGATTGAGGGATGTAAAAAGCATATATTCTTGAAAGCATATTTATGATAAGAATATATCCATAAGAATCCTTCAAATTTAAGCATATGTTCTTCATGAATTGCTTTTTGTGGATGTATTTATTTACTCACTCCTTTATTAATTCAACAAATACTTATTAAATAAGTTCTCAAATATGTATTTCATTTTTAGTTTAATCAGCGTTGAGTTCTCGTCCTTATGACTTCATAATAGTTTGCAGAGTGGGGCTACATGATCTACCATAATTACTTTTCCTCCCTCTGACAACCTTTGTCCCTCCCAGACCTAATTGCCCCCCTCTGTCTTTGCTTACTTTTCTAAGTGTTTATTCCTAATTCGACAGCAGCTTTCTGACCATGTTATGGCCAAGCGCGGGCCAACGTCGGTTCCCTTGAAGCTCGGCCTGTGATCCCTGCTGCCCCCTCCCTGCTGGGGTCCGCACCTGCGGCTCCCGTGCACGCCCCAACCCTGGAACGGCCCCCCCCCCCCCCCCCCCCCCCCCCCCCCCCCCCCCCCCCCCCCCCCCCCCCCCGCACCTGCGTCCCTATTCCCCATTTCACATCTTCTTTCTTCCTGGAACTCCATGTTTGGAGGAACAGTTCCTCAGAAGTGCCTTGGGAAACAGGACATGGGAGGCAATTTCTTTTTTCTTCTTGTTTTTTGAAACCTTGCAAGACCGGAGAGGCCCGCTCGCGCTTTATTGGCCGCGAGGCTGGGTTCTGAACCCGCAGGTGCAGGGTTCTCTTTCGTGGACGTGATCTCCACGTCCTGCTCTGTCTTCCAGCTGTGGAGAAGATGCCGTCCTGATCCTAGCCCTTTGCGTGCCACGTTTTTTCTTTTCTCTCTGGAAACGTGTGGTCTCTTCACTTTATCCCTGAGGTTCTGGTATTTCATGATGTGGGGCTTTTCTCACACGTGGCTCAGGGCGTTTGATGGACCTACGCTCGCCTGGAGATTTAAGGTCTTGGGTTCTGGAAAGTCATCTTGTGTCATGTGTGTATCTCCTTTCCTTCATTCCCCCTTTTCTCTCCCTGGAACCCCCGTGGCTCGATGGCCTACCTACCGAACACCCTTTCGTGTTCGTTGGACTCTGCCCTGCTTTCCGTCTTCACCGCACACTTCAAAGGAACTTTCTGCAATCTTATTTTGAAAGTATTAAAAAGACATTTCTGCCATTATAATATTAATTTTCAGATTTCCCCCTTCTCTCTTTGCTCCAGGAATGCTGTATCTTCTCTTACCTGAGGACTTAATTTTAATTTTTTACAATTCAGTTTGCCGCGTGTGTTTGTTTCGCTTTAGTTCTTTTCCCTGCTCCTGTGTGTGAGTTTTGGTCTTTATCCTAGAAACATTTTCACAAGCATCTGAAGAGTTTCGTTCGTGGTTCGGGTGGAAGCACCCGCAGGCCGGCTCTGGGACTGTGGGGCGGAGCAAGGTCTTGGCTGGAGCGTCTGCGGACGCGTGGAGACCGTGCGGTTGCGGGATCTTCAAGATGCGTGTCCTTGGTCGCCCGCGGACCCCGGCTCCCGCGGGAAGCACACGCAGCCCGCGGACCAGTCCTCGGGCTCCGGGATCCGCGGCGAGGGGGTCGGGACTCGGCCCGACGTTCACTTCGCGCCGCGCCGGGTTCCCGAGCGCGCAGCCCAGTGCGCAGCCACCTGCAGCTCCGGGCCCGCTCGCCCCGCCCCTCTGCGGTCTACACCCGCGCGCCGGTGCTCACCCAGTCTACACCCGCTCGCCCACTTCCCGGCTGGGCTGCGCGCGTCCTTCCCGAGCCGCGCCGCGGGGAGACACAGGGGCTCTCCAGGGTCTGCCGGGGTCGTTCCTGCGCCCCGGGGTCCGGCGGGGCGGGGAAGGCGGAGGGCGGCAGAGGGATCCCGAATCGCCTCCTGCGCCAGAGCAAAGCCTCGCGAGTTCGCTCGGATTTCCGGATCTGCCGAGAAAGTGGTTCTGTTCGTTCCACTTCTCAGATGCGCCCTAGGCGGCAGGAAGTCCCAGCGGCTCCGAGTGGGTGTTCTTTCGTCACAACGACAGAATTTACTCATTTGGCGGCCGTACCCGCGGGTGTCAGGATGGCCGAGTGGTCTAAGGCGCCAGACTCAAGCTCCGCTTCCTCCGACAGAGGGTTCTGGTCTCCGCATGGAGGCGTGGGTTCGAATCCCACTTCTGACACACCCTTTTCCCCCGCCTCCTGTCTCAACCGCATTTCTCCCGGCTTCTCTCTGCTTTTCCTTTTGCCACCCAAACGGTGGGCCTCGGGGAGGTCGGTCGCCTTCTTCCCCCCGTTTTGGTTGCGGTCGACCAGGGCCCTCGTCGACCCCTGTGCCGTGTTTGTGCACCACACACCGTCCCCCGGCGCGCGTGGACCCAGGGCCAGAGAGGTGGTGGCCCGCGGGCGGGCCCTGCCCCGGCCCATCAAAAATCCGCCCGCCCAAAGAGAAGCGGGGAGGTCAGGCAAAAAAGCCGCAAACAGGAAGGTTCCACCGAGATTTGAACTCGGATCGCTGGATTCAGAGTCCAGAGTGCTAACCATTACACCATGGAACCCCACATGGCGGCGCGTGTCTACACTGTCCATCTGAGATCTCTTCCTTCGTGGTTTTTTTCCCTCTTTTTTTTTTTTTTTTTTTTTTAATTTGAACGAGCGCTGTATAGAATACAGCCAAAAAAGAAGCACCACTTTAAACGACTGTCTCTTCTTCCTAACTGATTTATTTTACATCTACGAGGGCGTTTTGGGGGGCGGGGGGATGTAAAGTCCCTGCACTTTCCAGCCTCAAGGCGATGGACCAGCCAAATACAGGAGTGGCAGGTGGGTGCCAGGTGGTGGGAGGGGGCCCTCCCGACCGCTTTCACCCCGCCTGACTCCGGTTTCTTTCCCTCGATGTCGGGGCGGCGCAGGTCCAGAGGGCGTTCTTCTGGGGGTTTTGATCTTGCCTTCATTTCTGACTCGCGCAAAGGCAAACTGCATTTTCATCTCACCGCTCAAAAGCGAGAAAAGAAAAGTACATCTCCCTTCTACAGCTTCACTTGCTCATCAAAGTGCCCGCAGACGCCTCTAGGGCGATGGGCTCGGAATCGGGAAATCTGTCGTCCGGCTCCAAAAGGTCTCCAGCGCCCGACCCGCCTCGTTCCTCCTGACACCGCAGCTCCGGTACTGCGAGAAGCTTCGCTGAGCGCGCTGCTTGGGGGCATAGATAGAAAGATGCGTGCGTGAGTATTCCGGGGAAGAGCCCAGCGATGGACTTTTGGGAGGGTTTCCTTCTCTTTCTCTCCAGAGGCTGAATTGGACAAGGCTGAGCAGGGTGACTGTTGCATAATGTGTCTCGTTTCGGTTTGGTTTGCCTTTTCCAGGTCCCAGCGCCCAGGTGGATGCTCCAGTGCTCATTCGGAAACAAATAGGTGTCCTGGGGTGTCCTCGGCCCAGAGGAGGCATCCTCGTGTTAGGCATACTCGTTAGGTCTTCCAAAATCTTAACTTCATTGGGACGACATGATTATTTACCGAGTAACTGCAAGAGCGGCACACAACAGAGAGACTGTATATACAGCAGACTGGAAGAAATACTCGGGTGTAAGTCACCCTTCACTCAATGTGAGTATTGAGCATTGACCCTCTGTTCTCACTGTGCTCTGGTGGTCTCCCAAGGCTGAATTGCTAAGGAATCCCAGATCAGTTTCTGTGACTCATCCTTTTGCTGGATCTCCAGCCCAGCAAGGTGCCTGTCACAAAACAGAGGCTCAGCAAACACGGTGGATGGAGGGGACCGTGGAACTGGAAGACTTTGGCCCGGTCACTGAAATCCACGTGTTCACATACAACTGCGTTCCACGAGTCTCCTGGCCTTAGAAGAGGCTCTAATTTAATATTCGATCTATCTGAGTAATGAACCAACTCTTCTTCCCCCAGTACAGGTGGCGTCCTTTGTATTCCCATGTGCTAGAACCTTATTTCTTAAAGAGTAAGAAAAATGTCCACTGGCTTTAAAAGGATAGCAGCACATCAAAAGCCCCTTATTTAACTACAGGCTTTCAGCTCCTCTCTGAGGATGGGCAAGGGGAAAGGGGTATGAATGACTGCTTTTTCAACCTTAGCACATTTATTCCCTAGGAAAGGACAGTGGGTAAAGACTTGGAAACTGGGGCAAACGGCCATGGGTTGGTTCATTTTGGAGGGTGGAATTCAAAAGGCTGCACCTTTCCCTTGGATTGCCCCGGGGGGGGGGGGCGGTTCACAGATACTGCATGGTGAATGCAAAAAAGAAAAAAAGAAAAAAGAAGAAGCCCACCAAAGGGAGTGGTGGGGAGGGCGGAGAATGCCTGGGCTCCACACCCCAGAAACCATCTGTTGTCTGGTAATCTAAGCAAGAATGAATGACTTGCAGGCACCTGGTTAGCAGAGCTGAGTCTACAAATGAGAAAGCTGTTCTTTGGTATGTTTATTCATTGGCATTTAGCATAAACATCTCTTCAGTCTTCCCGATATGGGGAAGCCAGAGAAACGTGGTTCTGTATCTGAGAAAGGTTATGATGCACGAGGGAAAGCAGGCAGTTACACAAAAGTTACAGTAAAGGCCACGCGAGGGATAGGGCGACAATGGAGCCAACACACACCGACAGCGACACCCAGTGAAGGGCAGGCAGCCTGCCAGGGACAGGCCTTTGCGCTGAGGCCTGCTGCACTCTCCCCAGCTCGCCGCTTTTCTCCTCTGCTGGGAGACTGGAATTTTCAAAAATTCACCTATAAAGTCATGAATCCACTCATTTTATTTATGAAACAATTATGTGCACTCGTCCTGACAAAACGAACTTATAATCTCCCCCTTTTCTGTCCTTGGGCACTGTTACCAGCAGGACAAGTGTGTCCTTCTGCACCCTGCGCTGCATCCACCTACGCCGCTGGCTCTGCTAACACTATCGTCGAGCTCGTATTCAGGGGCGACGCGACCTCTGGACGGCAGAAGTCGCGTCGCGTTGGGGCATCCTGCGTCTAATGCTTGTCACCAAGCCTTGCTGTTGCTCCGCTCCGCGTCGTCAGAGACTGACTGTAATTCTGGAGGGGGAGATCGAGGGAGGCTTCCAGGGAAGGCGCTTCCAAGCTGAGACCTAGGGCGCAGGGAAGCGCTTGGAGCGGGAACAGGGGGAGCCCATGCGCGCGCAGGGGCGCGGAGGGGCGGGCGCCTCTGGTCCCGGGAGGAGGGCGGCCGAGGCGAGGCGGTGCGCGCAGTCGCCGCGGCTCCTGCCCGCACCAGGAAGGTTCAGAGCGTGAAACCAAAGGCTGCGGGCAGGCGCAGGACGGCGGCCTCGGGCGGACCCACCGCTCTTCCTTCGTCCGGCGTTTACGGAATAGTTAGTGAGTGCTGCTGTGTCTGCAGGGCCTAAGAAAGCCCCGGGCACACGGAAGGTGCCGAACAAATAGCGTCTAAATTCCAGGAGTGTACTGAATGGAGGTCTGACGTCGGATCCTTCGATGGGGGCGTCGGGAGCACAAGCCGTAGATGCTCACTACCTTCCTGTCGATTGAACACGCACCGCGCGCTCGGGGCGGCGTGCACGGCTGCGCTCTGCGGCCCGGGGAAAACAGAGGGTGCGGCAGAGAGGCCGCCGCCTGCGCTCGGAGCACTGCGAGCGAGAAAGGACGCGTACGCGGAGAGCCGTCAAAAACGTCCTGGCAGCGGTGGGATTCGAACCCACGCCCCCGAAGAGACTGGAGCCTTAATCCAGCGCCTTAGACCGCTCGGCCACGCTACCGCCGGAGCCTCATGTGCCGCCTGCGCTTCTCCGACCTGAAGGTCGCGCGTCTCCCGCCCTCCTCGTGTCCCCTCGCAGCTCCCAGCCCCAGCTCGCGCCGGGGCCGCCGCCCGCCCTACGCCCCACCCGGCCTCCTCGCGACTCCAGGCTGGTCCTGAGCCCGACGCCGCGGGCGCAGCCCCCCACCCCGCTGGGCACCAGCGCTGCAGCGAGGGTGTGGCTGCAGATGAGCTGGGTCGGCGGGAAGGGAGCCCCCCGACCCCAGGAGCGAGCAAGTCCTGCCGTTCGAGCCGCGAAGGAGGAGCGGAAGCCAGCGCGGAGTCCCGCGGACCCGCCCCTGCGTCCCGCCTCCGGGCAGGTCCCGGTGCCCCGGGTGGGGCGGCGGCGGGACTGCGCTCCAGTCCGGCTCAGGTGCGCGCGGGAAGGGCCGCGAGGGGCCGGCCGCCCTGTCCGGCGCAGCTCCCAGCCGCAAACTGTGGGTACCCGGTGCGAGCTGTCCTGAAACCCCGGTTCGCAGAGTTGGAGACCACTGGGTCGCACAGTGGTGTTGGTAGACGTTTTGCGCAAGCTCTATGAATGGGCGCCTCCTTAGCGCAGTAGGCAGCGCGTCAGTCTCATAATCTGAAGGTCCTGAGTTCGAACCTCAGAGGGGGCACGCGTTTTGCTTTCAACGTTGACAAATCTTTGTTCTTTAATCTTTTTCCCCGCCCCAAACTGTACTATATATATATAATTTCTTAATTCGAGGAAATCACTTCATAAGACTGAAGGGCAATTTGCTGTTGCTCAACAGAACTATGTAATGTTCAGTTACAAAATAGCGATTTTCCACTAAGCATTCAATATTCCAAACTTCTCTGGTTCTTTCTTAAACCAATTGCTGATATAGTGAGAAGATTTTCAAAACGCCTTTCAGGTAGGCTTGGGAATTGTTTTTGTAACAAAAACATCAGTGTTAGAAACTTACTGGCTCCGGGGCGCTGAGAGGAGGGGTGGACAGAAGGCTGTTTGGGGATGGGAGGCTGTAGATTGGGGAGCAACACATTTTTGTTATTATGCATTAGTCATCTTTTATCATTCTTCTGAAATTGCTTACCGCCAGATCACCAATGACATCCTATGTGGAAACAATTATCCTGCTCAGTCTCCTCACATTGTCCCTCTTTCCCTGTGCCTGGCACTGTTTACCGGACTCTAAGTCACCAAAGAGACACATGGAATGTCAGATAAAAGCGAACACGATGGGTATTTAATACCTTGCTCTTAACATCGCAGCTCATGGAGCAAGAATTTACTCAGTAAGAGGAAGTGTAAGAGAACTGAGTATACGCCAGGCGGTAGTCAAAGCTGTGTCCTTCCCTCTGAATCTGCTCTTTTACAGCTTTAAATCCGTCTTTGTATACTCTGTGCTGTGACGTCAGGGCTGAGCATCTGCCAGTTACATTTCCCAAAGCTTTGCCAGGGGACTTGAATGCAATCAGCTGAACCACATGTTGGAATCCTGGGCCTAGGACGTGCTCTGCACCATTGTCCTCCCGCCATACCGTCACTAGGTCAAATCCGTGAGGCTTCTACTGTGCACTGGCCTACTCTGTGTTCCCATCGCGTCTTGGCCCATTCTGTGTGTGAGACCAGCATAGTTTCTCCAAGATCGTTTCTGATCATGTCATTTCTCCCTACTTAAAGTCCCCAGTGACTTTGCATTGCTGCAAAGGTGAGGTCCCCAGTCCACACACCGGCCACAATAACCTCAGAACCTGTCGGTCTCTGCTAGGCCCCTGCCTTCCTGTCCCTGCTCCCCGCCATCATGCCTTCCTATCCCCCCTCCCAGCCATCAGCTCTCTCCCCAGCCTTCTGCCTGCGGGCACCTGGGGCCTGCCTTCAGCTCTCTGAAGGTGCTGTGCTCTCTGTTCTTCTGGGAGTGCTGGCTTTTCTCCAACTTATTATCCCAAACCTTCAATTCTCAGTTTAAACAACACTTCCTGGGAGAAGTCTCCTGTCACCCCCTTGAAGGGGTCACCTCCCTTTACACTCCGAGCTATTGGAGGTTGTGTGTGAGGGTGTTGGGAGCACTATTTATAATATGCATATTTTTTTCATAATCCTCTACCTCTGTTCTCCCTTTATCCTGATTTAAGCCTATTAACTTTTTCCATTTTAATCTTATTAAAGTTGCGAAGACCATCTCAGATCTGCCTTTACTGTGGCATGAATAAGTGCATAAATGGAAATGAACCACATGACCATCATGGTGTTAAAACAAGGCTGTAAGTTACTTTTCCCCAGTGACCTGGGGGCAGAACTTGTCTGGAGCCCTATTCAAAGGCGCAACAGATGGGGTTGGAATAAGAAAAAGGGACACAAACAAAATTTAAAAAGAGAAACATTAAAAACATTAATAACAAAAGAATAAAAATAAAGCTTTAGCACTTAGGACATACACTTTTTTCACACTAGGACATAAAAGGAACCATCCTAGCACTGAGGCTTGGGTAGCTCAGTTGGTAGGGCATCAGATTTTTAATCTGAGGGTCCAGGGTTCAAGCCCCCCAGTCAGGTCTGGCTCCTGGTTTTCAGTGTTGAGGTCTAACTATACCTTCCTTAGCTCCTCTGTTTTATGCAGGACAGGGACAGACTACCTAGGTTGCAAAACCAACAGAAAACCTGTGGAGTCAAGTATTTCTAGCCCACAAAATGGGTAAGTGAAAAAAGACAGTGGTGAAAAAGCTTAATAGGAAGATGCCCCAAAACTTTGTGAAGAGAACCAACTATGCATGGTCCCTGAGATGTAATCTTTGCCTATGACCTCATTTAACTAAAACAAACTAGGCCAGAGTGAAGTTACTACACCCCCTTTGCACAGGGTGTGTTTGGCCATTTCTAGAATCTCCCAGGGTGATTGGCTGTGGAGGCTTTTTTGGACATTCAAGTTTCATAAGGGTGACAAGCATACAAATGAAATAGAACTAAAGACTCCCATCTAACCTTGCGTCGCACAATTCCTTATAAAGGCGTTGTAATCTTGTTTAGGAAAATAGCATGCTATGATCAGAAGTCCGCATTTCCGTGTCTGCCGGGGCCAACCACACGGGCGAACACAACTTTAAATCAGCTTGGCCCCGTTTTGGGGGGTGAATGTACCAGACCATTATTGCTTGATATCATAGTCATTGATATTTGATTACTTCCACAACTCCTATCACAGATGCATATTTTTTTACATTTTTATTAACAAAAAATGTATTATTTGCTTCAGGGGTACAGGTCTGTGAATCATCAGTCCTACACACTGCACAGCGCTCACCAGAGCACACGCCCTCCCCGGTGCCCATCCCCCAGCCGCCCCAGCCCTCCCACTTCCTCCCCTCCAGCAACCCTCAGTTTGTTTTTCAAGATTAAGAGTCTCTTATGGTTTGACTCCCTCTCTGGTTTCATCTTGTTTCATTTTTCCCTCCCTTCCCCTATGATCCTCTGTCTTGTTTCTCAAATTCCTCCTATCAGAGAGATCATATGGTAATTGTCTTTCTCTGATCGACTTATTTCACTTAGCATGATACCCTCTAGTTCTACATTGTTGCAAATGGCAAGATTTTGTGGGGTTTTTTTGTTGGTTGCATAATATTCCATTGTGGGTGTGTGTGTGTGTGTGTGCCACAACGTGTGTGTGTCACAACGTGTGTGTGTGTGTGTCACAACGTGTGTGTGTGTCACAACGTGTGTGTGTGTGTGTCACAACGTGTGTGTGGGTGTGTCACAACGTGTGTGTCACGTGTGTGTGTGTGTCACAACGTGTGTGTGTGTGTGTGTCACAACTCCTTTGTCCATTCAACAGCTGCACAGATTTGGTTTCCACTGGAGACTTTATTTTACACAGGTGAGAATAGGCTAATATACCACAAATATGGCTGTAATATATTCACATTCTGGCTTGGAATGGCTCCAGCAAGGATGGAGCCTTCTCTAAGCACCTGCCTGAATAGCCCATCCAGTTCTTTGACCTTTTCCAAATCTTTAAGTGCATCTCTTAAACTGCAGTAGATGGAGGCTTCTGGAACCGGAGGCTGAGGGTCCGGAAGACACTGAGATGAGCCGTGTTCTATGCCTGTCGAGTCTGCATCAGAATGAGCTGTTGAGAGAGCTCCCCTGAAATTCAAATTCTCAGGTCCAGACATTTCGCAGGAGCCGTCCAAGCACTACCCTCTCCTTCCAGCACCGACTGAATCAGAGGTGTGGCCTGCAGGATGAATTTCAGTCGCTGTGTCTCCTGCGGGGACTACCGCAAAAATCCAGATTTGAGATGTCCGTTGCCTTGGAAGGCATGTGGAAGAAAAAGATATGATATCCTGATGGATTCCTTGACTTAGTGGACAAGGATTCATTGTCAGATGCTGAGCCCGGCACTGGGGGTACAGGGGTGGGTGAGACAGACCAGGGCTGGTTTTCATGGAATATATAGTCTGAGCAGGCAGACGGGTAATGGACAATATTGGTGTTCAATAAAAGGAGAAGGTAACCTATGAAAAAGAGAAACAGGGGCATCGATGTAGTGGGAGGTTGGTGGCTGAGAGGCAGATCGGAGTATTAATTTCCTAGGGCTGCCTTAACCAGTTGCCACAAACTAGGTGGCTTAAACAATAGAAATTAATTTACTCACAGTTTTGGAGACTAGAAGCCCCAAATCAGGCTATTGACAGGGCTGTGCTCCCTTTGAAGGTTCCAGGGGAGAATCCTTCCTTGACTCTTCCAGCTCTGGTGGCTGCTGGCAACCCTTGGACATGTGTTTTTGTAGCTCACTGACCACTGCAGTACAGATGGGAGACTAGTTAGGACCAGATTAGACAGGGAGGCCAGGGCAAGAAGATAGCATGTATCTAAGAAGAGGAAGCCACAAAACTTGCTGGGAAAATTCAGTGTCAGGTTTTCATTCATCTGTCCATTGCCCCCCCCTCAATAAATTAAGTTGCATCCATAGAGGAATAACCTCCCAGGAAGGGATAGAAATCAGAGGAACTTGGACAAAAGAGCTTGTTCATTGGAAAGAGAAGAAGTCATTGCAGGTATAGAAGGAAAAAGGAATCTCCGTGTGTACGGATCTACCGATCAGGAAGAAGAAAGTTGGGACTTGCCCTCCGCCAGCGGAAGGTCAGGCCCAGCGGTCAGGGTCCCGTTTCCTGACCCAGCGCAAAAAAACGCAACTGCCCCCTCTGAGGTTCGAACTCAGGACCTTCAGATTATGAGACTGACGCGCTGCCTACTGCGCTAAGGAGGCAGGTGACAACGGCTTCTAAGCACATGAATTTAACAGGGGATTTTACTTTGATTCAACGTCCTTCTGTTCCAGGTTTTCTTTCCCTTCACACTTCAAAAATGAAAGGTTCTGCCGCAACAGCTTCTAAAACCTGAGTCAGAAGGAGAAAGTAG
Source organism: Mellivora capensis (assembly GCA_004024625.1). Classification (NCBI taxonomy): domain Eukaryota; kingdom Metazoa; phylum Chordata; class Mammalia; order Carnivora; family Mustelidae; genus Mellivora; species Mellivora capensis. Next base: position 54,229 of record PISX010010384.1, on the reverse strand, counting down.
CCGTTGGCGCTCCTGCCTTGGGTCCCTTCCTCTGAGCTACGACCCTGCCCCCGGCCCCAGAAGGACGTTTCCCAAATGTCAGTGCGGGAGACCCGCACACTTACCTGCCCGGCGTCCGCGCGCGCTCTGCACGGAGACCGCTTGCGCACGAGCAGTCCACGCGCTCGCGTGCGACCACCTTGCACAACACGGCCTCCGTTTCAGGAGACAGCCCCACGTCCAGGGGCCGCAGGCGTCCGGCCCAGGGACCCGCGGGACTGTGAACGGTCCCCAGGGGGAGGCGTCCGGAGCGCACGTCGAGGTGTGCCAGCGCCCGGGCTGGGGTGCGGGACGGGAGGAGGGTTCCCCCCGGGTGTCCACCTGCCCGGAGACCCCTTCGGTTCGGAGCTCAGCGCGCAGGGGTGTCACATCCTGCACGGCCTCGCCCCTCCAGCCAGCCCGGGGCTGTCAAGTGCACCTGCGTCATCCCGCTTCTGTGTGTTCATCCCGCTTCTGCACCTGCCATCGCTGGCCCCCCCTGCCCGTCCCGCGAGCCGTGGTCTGTGGTTCGCGGGCGCGCGCGCTCGGAGCTGCGGCCCTCGGTGACTTCGCGGCGCCAAGTCGCAGCGTGGTTCTGCCTGGAGAGGAACCGCTGTGCTCTGAGTTCAAGCTGCGCAGCTTAACGACTTTTGATTGCAGTGCAGTTGACCCGCCGTGGGACAGCGGCCTCGGGTGTTGGACAAGTCTGCACTTCGCTGTCCCCGCGCAGCGCGGTTACGGGGCCCTTGGTTATTCCCTGAGCTACGTACCTGCCACCCCCCGACTTGTTCGTTCCCAAGCGAGTTTCGTTGTTTTCACTGTGAGCAGCGTGACCGCAGTGTCTAGGGGTTTAGATCGGGAAGGTGAGAACGATTGCCGCAGGAACGCCAGCACGACCCAGGCGGGCGTCGCCGAAAAAGTGGAAGCCACTGTGTCATTTCAAGGCCAGATGGACGAACAGGTCCCGCGGGATGTGGACGAGGGGGGCACAGTGCGCAGAAGAGGGTCTGGGACGTGACCTGGGGCAGAAGGAGGTGTGGACTTGCACAGGGAAACTGAACCTACAGGCCCACGACATTCAGAATCAAGGATTTTTTTCTCTCCCCAAATGACACCAACACTCGGTTGAAAATAGCGCTGGGGCTAATACTAGAGAACACCCACGCATTACTTTACAGACGGCTCCATCTCCTGATTCGGGGTTGTGCGGACAAAGAACGCAGCACTTCCATGCGGCCTACGGGGCTCTTGCAGGGAGGAGCTGATTCCAGCAGATGACGTGCTCCCTACAGTATGACGTCAGGGGGCTGCTCTCTACAACGTCAGATGACGTGCTCTCTACAGTACGACGTCAGACGACATGCTCTCTACAGTATGACGTCAGGGGACTGCTCTCTACAATATGACCTCAGATGACTGCTCTCTACAGTATGACGTCAGATGACTGCTCTCTATAATACCACGTCAGGTGACTGCTCTCTACAATATGATGTCGACTTGAGTCATGTGTCAAAATACAGCAGCAGCAGCAGAAACCCCCCCCCAGCTCCGACCTACTTTTACTTGGTGCAGAGCACAGAAAACCTTCTTTCTGACCAGTGTGTACACTTAATGAAACTATCAGACACATAAAACAAATGGTTTTTTGTATCTTGTTCAAATACAAACGGGAACTTGCTCCAAATTCCATTTAGCCAATAAAATTTTTACCAAAGAGAATGAGAAGATATTATCTGGTGAATGTCCCATGCATCTTGTAGGCAGCACTGCTAACAACAAATGTCGTTTGCTGACTCATGATTGAGGCTGCCGTGGTTTATGGAGCTTTACGGTCACTGTTTATTTTCTTCAAAATGTGCATATGCACTAATGAGATTTCTGACTTTATAGAAATGGAAGGAAATAGCCTTCTTAGTGTGTGTCTCAATGATGGCTATCATTGTTGTGGGCTGTAGAAAAAAGGTTAAAACATCGGCCTTCTGTAAAATCTTTACTTCTAAAGTACGGGATAAAAAGAATGTCTTTCTCAAATTGGAAACATTTGGAGAATGAAGATTGTGAAAAAGACTACAGTAAAACGGAAATGTGTATGCTCTTTCTCCAACGCTGTTTGATGGTATGTGATGTACATTGTGACAAAGGCTTACACACACACACACACACATGAAAGTCTCATTTTTTGGTGGAAATAAAACTGCTTCAGAAAGAAAAAACAATGGTCACAGGAAAGGACAGCCAAGCAGTCAAGTGAAACAGAACTCCCTTAATTTCTTTACTAAAAGTGTAACTTGTTTAAATCCATATTTTATTTCACAAGTTCAAATTCCTGCTGTGCTTTTATCAAGATGAGGAGAGCTGGAGAAGGAGCAGGTCTGTGGGCTGGGGAGGAGATCAAGGCCTCTGTGAGCGTGTTTATGCCTTTTGGCCCTTCAGGGGAGATGGCAGTCCCATCCACGGCTGTGCTCAGTGGGAAATGGGGTTGGAGGCGTAAGTCGTGGGAATCATCAGGGTGTGGACGGTACTCACTGTCACGTGATCAGGTGAGCTCGGGCTGGCAAAGCGTGCATGTACAAATATACAAGAACTCAGGTCAGAGCCCTGGAGAACTCCAAAATGTAGAGGTTGGGAAGAGGAGGAAATAAAAAGGGAACTACAATGAAGTAGAAAGAAAACAGAGGGTGTGGTGTGCCAGAAGCCAAGTGAAGAATGCGTTTGCATAAAGAGGAAATAACGACTGGGCCGGATGCTCCTGAGAAGCAGAGCAAACTGAACACTAAGAATTGCCCACCGGGTTTCTCAGGATAGAGTCTGCTTGGACTTGGCTGGCTTTGTGGAGTGGAGGCTGAAGTTTGGTTCAAAGAGAGGAGTTTTACGTTAAAGAGAGGAGCACAGTTAGGGGGATTCTCTACCCACAAGGACACGGAGATTTTGGAGAAAGTGGTGTTATGCCCGAGTTTTCACATCCGAGAAACCACCAAGGAGCCAACACCGATGCAATCACACGAGGGTTTATTTGAGAAGCTTAAGCTTGGGCCCGAGTATACCCGACGCAGCGGAGCAGGGACTTGGACCCGAACCGGATTACGGTCAGAGTTTTTAAAGGCGGAGTAGGGGTGGGCTCGGCGGCGGGTGAGGACAAAGGGGGTGTTCAGAAGGGCCATCAGGGTACAGAAGACCGTCGGGATATGGAGGCCTGGTTATTGTCAAGCCAAGGCCGTTCTTCCCTCAAATGAGGCACTAACATGAAGACAGTTGGGAGTTGCCTGGTGGAATGTCACATTCCGCCTATCAAGCGTCCTTGTTAGTGAGATTTAGCACTGGGACATTTGTAAACCGAGGGAGACTCCTGTCTTGCGGGATTGTGATTTCTGCAAGTTAACTATTTGTTCACATATACTACCGAGGGGAGGGGAGCAGGTGGAGAGGGGTGCAGGGTGCCAGCTTCTGCCTTGTCAAGATGGCTGCACTTATGTCAGGGCTAGACTCGAGGTGGCACAGCCTTGTTCTTCTTGGCCTCCGCAGTGGTGGCATGTTTGACTTGACCAGGGGTTGGGAGTGGGACGAGCGACACGAAGGCCATCCAAGCTAGTAATGCTGGTGATGACCCAGGAGATCTCGGCTGCGTAAGGAAGGCGGCAAAGAGCTGAGAGGAAGGAGATGCATTAAATCATTTGCCAGTGGGCAAGAGAAAAAGAGCTAAAAAGACCAGAAGTGGTCAGTATAAGGTACGATTGAAATGCGCATCTTGGGCTGATACTGGAAATTTAAATTAAGCGTAAGGTCAAAGGTTGTGTGTCTTTCAAATCGCAGGTTATGATGCCTTTGTGTGTCAATGTCCTGTCAATGGATTGGAACTAGAATTTCATTTAGGTGAAGGAGAATTGAACACAAAATGTCGGCGTCATTACAAGTAAGTGAGGGTTGTGAGGCGAATGGTATTTCTAATTACGGATCCCAGTAGAAAAAGTTTGAGACACATCAGGGCAGGAAGGGAAAGGAAATAATCTTTAGAAATGAAAAGCCTAGGGGGACATGGGGCGGGATGGGCAGCCAGGGCTGAGGGAACCCACAGCCCGTGTGCACACCTGGACCCCATTTGCTCAACAAGGTTGGGCAAGTCCGCGGTGTGCCCTGTGCAGCCGCGGGAAAGGAAGACAGCGTGGCAGGATTTTTTCTCAGGAGTTTCACATATACCTGGAGAGGGTGAGAAGTACAGGCAGCTCGGGTCCTGACAGAGTGATGCGAGCGGATGTACTGAAACTGTGATTTTTAAGCAGGAGGAAACCACAGTTCTCAGATTAAGGGAAGTGTTAAGATTTCTCTCCTTTTGACGAAAAGACTAGCCTAGATTTTATCCTGAAATATTTTCCTGTTACCATCTTCATATCCTTTTTTTTTTTTCCTCCTCCTTTTTCTTCTCAGTCTCCTCCCCTGTCCTCCTCCCCTGCTGGGACCCCCGTTCTGAGCCAATGCTCCAGTGGGTTTAGAAGCTGATTCCAGGGGACATGTCCTCATCAGCTCTGCTGGCTTCCTCTCCTCCGGCTCCGGACCCCATCGTGCTGACCCTGGGGAGTCCACGTGCCAGCGTGCCGGCTCAGTCTTACCTGCCACACTCTGCCAGTCCCGGGAATCCACGAGTCCCGGGAATTCTCCCTCTTCTGTACTCCCTGGATCGGTCTCTCTCCTCACGCTGCCAGATTTGTGTCCTCCTGTTCCTCCTCCCCGGGGTTTTCCTCCAGTCTGGTTTCTTGGCTTCTATTCTTGCACGTCCTGCGCCGTTTCTCCTGGGAGGTGCCCGCAAGACGCCGGTGGGGCCGGGGTATGGGGGCTGAGGTCGGCTTGAGCCCTGGGAGCCAAGCCGGGAGTCTTTGAGGAGAGGGGGCCTTCCCCTTTCTGGAACTTCATCAGGCCCGAGGGCTGTCTTTCTGGAATTCATCCATCCAAGTGGGTCATTATTGCATGATTTGTGTAAAGGCACCCTGGGTGCTGGCTGTGGTCATCTTTGCACGTGCTGGTACGACAATACCAGCTCCGCTGACCTCGTGTTCAGAGGGACACTTCTCTGGCTCCGAGGGGCTCTGAGGTCAAGCCTGAAGTCTTGAGCCTTGTCGGGGTAGAGCTCACAGGTGTCCTGACGATCTGCCACAATGTAACGGAGAGTTCCAAAGCAGGGTGGCTTGCGGTGGGCAGGGTGATGCCCCCCACGGACACCCACGAATTGCTGGAACCTGTGAATGGTACAGGCTGAAGGGACTCTGTAGACAGGATTAAGGTTAAGGACTGTGAGACACGGAGGTGATCCTAGTCACAGGAGTCCTCGAAAGTGGCGGGGGAAGCAGAGAGCCAATCAGAGAGGTGCGATGTCAGAAGGCCCACGACTGATGGCTCCCACGAGCAGGGCCGCCAGCAGCCTGTGCACCGGGACCGGCCACCCGCTTCCAGCCCGCAGGAAACAAAGACCCGGGTTCCTCAAGCTTCCCAGAAAGGGATGCAGCCCGCCATCGCCTGGATTTCAGCATGGTGAGACCACAGCCGCCTTCGGAGCTGGGCCCCGGGCCCCGGGGAGTCAGCAAGAACTCCAGCCTGTAGGGCTTGATTGGGCTCAGGTGTCTCGAAGGGCCCGCTCTCGGGACTGGCCGACGCTCGTCATCTGCTCGTGGTGTGCTCGGAGCTCAGCCGAGGCTGCTGCCCAGGGTGCCCGGGGCCTCTCCACGCGGCTTGCTTTTCTTGCAGTCTGGTCACTGCGCTCTCCGAGGGAGCTGTCCAGGAGGGAGCTGTCCAGGACACCGAGTTAGAAGCTGCGAAAGTCCTTATGAGTCGGCCTGGAACTGTTGCCTGAGGGACAGAGAGAACACGAGCAGGGGGGACACCAGGGAGAAGCAGGCTCCCCGCAGAGCAGAGAGCCCGATGTGGGACTCGATCCCAGGACCCTAGGAGCATGGCCTGAGCCGAAGGCAGAGGCTTAAGGACTGAGCCCCCCAGGCACCCCAGGCAAGAAAGTTTATTGTCTGCAGACCTGAGAGCAGGCAGCTCGTGGGACAGAGAGCTGCCCTCTCTGGGGTTTGGGCTTCTTTCTTTCATGAACAGCTGTTCACAAGGGGGCAGAATAGTCATTACCTGAGACAACAGATTTCTTAAAAACAAGCTCACATGCTTTTCTTCTGGTTACTGCCCTCCCCCCCCCCCCTTTGGTTAGGGGTTTCTGGTCTTGGCACCCTAGGGAGGAGATTTTAGTATGTTAATGTAGCACAATCAAGGGATGATGGGAACTGTGGCCTACTTGTCAGCCATCCTGGGCCTGAGTGGGTTAATCCAGTTTCTTGTGGCTTTGGCTTTGGTTTGGAGTGCTGCCAGGATGGGCACTGACCTTCCTCACCGTGGGCGGGTCGAGGCCTCCTCCTTGCGGGCCTCTGGGCATCCTGTTAGAGCCTCACTAACTGCCTTGTCCCGCAGAACTGTCGCAGGTTCACTTCAGTGACGTTCCATTAGGTGAGCCCAGATCCACCGGGACTGGGCCACAGGGTGTTGTAAGGACCTATTTTATATTTTTATATTTTAGCCAGAGGCTTCCCTGCTCCCCTTCCTTCAGGGGATTTACTTAAAAGCAAGTCCCGGAAACCAGCCTCAGGTAACAAAGCCCGGATACAAGGGAGGGTCAGGCCAGGTGGAGACATCCGCTCAGTGAGGGGGGGCGCATACTGTCTCCCTAGTTACCAAGGAGTGTGGGCCCCGCCCTTTGGGAGCCTTTTGGCGCCAATCCTGACCAAGGTGATAGGCTGGTTCAAGCGTCTACTAGGGCAGATTGTAATTCAGTTGGTCACCTAGCGTCACTGTGGAGTTTCCTGTGTGTTAAAATCTCACTGGCCACCTGTGCGTGGCCAGGCCCGACCGCATGGCCTTTGCCCTTAAAAGCCAGCCTGTGAAACAGGGAAGGGTCGCCCTCCCTTGTAAGAGGTGCGGCCCCGAACGCTAGGTTAGATTCTTGATGCTTGGCGCGAAATACAGCTTTGCTTGACCTTCGCTTTATATCAGTCTCGGTCCTTTAATCACGGACCCATTTTGGGGGCATAACAGGTGTGACAGTCGGGTTAGTCTCCCGGGCTATTACACAACCTAAGTCTCCTTTCTCTCAGCCCGTGCACCTTTGACTCTCTCCTCGGGTCTAGTTGAACTAGTAACTAGTGATTTTCAAGGTTGGTTTCCCTGGCAACCGGTGTCCTTCCACAGAGGACCTAGAGCTTTCCAAAGTCTCCTCATTAACATAACAAAGGCATCTGTGGCTCTCCTCACTGAGGAAATTCCAAGGACTGTGGGAGCTCTGGGCCAGGAACACCACAAATACTGAATATATATTTATCATTGTTAAAAATGAAAACACCAGGCTCCAGATGGTGTCATTTAGGCCAAGCCACCAAACCTGGGCTTAATACCTAACCTGCCTACAGTGTCCACCTCTCCCAGAAAGGAAAGGTTGGTGGGGAATTTTCTGATCTGTATCAAAGAGATAATCTGTCGCATGGGCCTCTCCAGCCTCACGAAGGAAGGTGGTCATCCACCTATTAAGACCCTCTGGCCCCTTCTCCTATGGGAAGGCTGACTTCTGTGGGGGGTGGGCGGGTGTCTGTCAGGCACGCTACCTCACTAGTGCCCATCAGGAGATTCTCAATTGATTGGTTTAAGATTCCATTTCTGGGAGAGCCAAAACTGTCCTTAAGTCTTGGTTTGGTGACATAGGGCTTAGCATAAGTGACTCTGTTGTGTCCCCACAAAAATGGGTCCATGATTAAAGGAGTGAGACTGATATAAAGCGAAGGTCAAGCAAAGCTTTATTTTGTGCCAAGCATCAAGAATCAAAACTGATGGGGGGCGCCTGGGTGGCTCAGTGGTTTAAAGCCTCTGCCTTCAGCTCAGGTCATGATCTCAGGGTGTTGGGATCGAGCCCCACATCGGGCTCTCTGCTCAGCAGGGAGCCTGCTTCGTCCTCTCTCTACCTGCTTCTCTGCCTACTTGTGATCTCTGCCTGTCAAATAAATAAATAAAATCTTAAAAAAAAAAAAAAAAGAATCAAACTGATGGGCCAGGGCCGCACCTCTTACAGAGAGGGCGACCCCGCTCTCCTTTACGGACTAACTTTTAAGGGCAAAGGCCAGGCGGTTGGGCCTGGCCATGCACAGGTGGCCAATGAAACTGTAACACACAGAGAAAGCTGCACAGTGACGCTAGGTGACCAACTGAATTACAATTTACCCTATAGTAGACATTTGAACCAGCCTATCACCTTGGTCAGGATTGGCACCCAAAAGGCTCCCAAAGGGCGGGGCCCATACTCCTTGGTAACTAGGGAGACAGTATGCGCCCCCCCTCACTGAGGAATGTCTCCACCTGACCTGACCCACCCTGTATCTGGGCTTTGTTACCTGGGGCTGGTTTCCGGGACTTGTTTTTAAGCAAGTCCCCTGGGGGAGGGGGGGCAGGGACGGTTTAAGGGTTAAACAACGTTATTGTTTTAACCTTGATGGAAGCCTCTAGCTAAATAGGTCCTTACAACTCCATTTTGGGCCTTTTTTAAAACAAAAAACAAAAAACAAAAAACACTATCCTATGGTTGGTCTTTAGGTTTTGCCCGCAGGGAAGGGTGGTGTAGTCAGTTGGGACTGGAAGAAACTCTTACTAGCCTACTATCCTGGGGATTTCTGCCCTGGGCCTTTCCCAAAACAGTAAGACTGTATCACATTTTGTAAACAGTAAGGCTGTATCACATTCTGTAAATCCTGCCGCGGAGGAATTGCACTGTGTGAGAACTCTATAATCCAGGACAGAACAGGTCTGAACTTGAAGTTTTTTCGGGGACTTCTCACACAAAAACCTGGATGTGAATGTTCTTATTGGATTGGACAAAAGACCTGAAGAGATATCTCACCAAAGAAGATATAGAGATGGCAAATAGGCAGCCGAAAAAGGTTTCAACATCATTAGCCACTAGGGAAAGGCAAATCACAAGCACAAGGACATGCCATTGTCCACCTATCAGAGTGGCTGAAACCGAGCTCCTGCCGGGCAGGTGGGGCTGCGGCTGTGCACGCGGCCGGGAGTCTGAAGCCGTGCAGGCTCTCTGGAAAGCAGCTGGGCAGTTTCTTTAAAAACCAAACATCCAAGTACCATACCGCCCAGCAGTCGCACTCCTGGTTATTTATTCCAGAGAAACAAAGGCTGGTATTTACAAAAACAAAACAAAACAAGAAAACCCTGTACACAGTGGTCTACAGCAGCTTTATTCACAATAGTAAAACTCTGGAAACGACCCCGATGTCTCTCAGTGAGAGGATGTTCACAGTGGTAAATGCATAGCACAGAATAGGACTCATCAAGAGGAAGGAAGGGATGCCTGCCCTGGAAAACCTGGACGGATCCCCAGAGAACTACCGTGAGAGCCAAAGCCCACCTCCACATCTCAACAGGGGACATGCTGGGCAAGTCCATTTAAACCTCACTCTTGAAGCTGCCAAGCTATGGACATGGAAAGCAGATCAGGGGTTGTCACATGGGGGAGAGGGGCAGGAGCAAAGTGGACAGTGGCTAGGAAAGGCCAAATCGGGGATCCGTGATGGTGGTGAAGAATGGGTTTTGTACCTTGACTTCATCAGAATGGGTATCCTGGAAGTGCTGGTGCTCTGACGTTCGGCAGGATGTCAGCACTGGGGACGCCGAGGTAAAGGGGGCCTAGTTGGAATCTCTGTATTATTTATAACTGCATGTGAATCTACAGTTGTCTAACAATTAAGACTTAATTCAAAGAAGATGGAGTTCAGGAGCTGAAAAGGAGCCATTTCTAAAGGCTCCATACAAGAGGGGGAGAGGACAGTCAGAGACAGAGGGCAAGAGCACAGAGAAGAGTGGCAGGAGCAGGTCCCGAGAAGCACAGGAACTGTCCAGGAGGGAAGGGTTGTCTGTCCTTTGCAGCCTGCACACAATTAACTTTAGGACCACAAAGGACCAAGGCATTTGAAGGCTGGGAAGTGGAGGGTCCTATTCTCTTGGGACCGGAAGGCACACCTCAGTGGATGAGTGACCCAGGAAGGAAAGGAGCGGAGACAAATGCTTTTCCTGCAACAAGCTTGGTGGGTGCGTGGAAGGGGGTTCTGGGCAAATGTCATGAGGGCAGGACAGGAGGGTTTGTGGTCTGTCTTTGCCATCTGAAGAGGGACGGTTAGGCGTTCGGGACTCTGAAGACTGGGAGTGAGGGGAGAGCGATCACAGACAGGGCAGAACACCGGGGAGGGCGTCCCAAGGTCAGACGGCGTCCTGGAAAGAGGGAGCACTGCTGACTCCTGGAGATGAGGGAGCACTGTTCCTTCGAGTAGAAAGAAGGCGAGGCTGGGATGTGTGCAGAGCCAAAGAATGAGGAGGGCGGGAGGAGGGAGGCCGGGGCAGTGTCCGGTCCCCCCCTCCCGCCGCCCTGCAGCCGGCCGCGGGGTTCAGCTCCCACGGCTCCCGGTCCAGGCCCCCGCCCTGCCGTCCCCCAGGCGGGCCTCTGTCGCGCGTCAGAGCTGCGGGGGTCCTCCTACTGAGCTCCCGCTGGCTGCCGGCACGGCGTCCCTCACGGCGACCGTCCTCGCCCCGGCTCCCCGGAGCACGAGTCCCGCGCGCAGGACTGGGGGACGGGGTGGGGTCGGAACGACCGTGGGGCTCCTGACTGCGGCCCCGGGCGGCTGGGAAAGCTCGGGGCGAGCGAGAAGGGCGGGTCCGCGCGCAGGAGCCCAGGGCGGGCGGGCGGGGCCGGAGGCCGGAGCCCGAGATGCTGCGCGTCCCTCGGCACGGAGAGGGGCTCCCCTCGCGCTCGCGGCCTCGCGCCCCTGCTCGGGGCCACCCTCTTCCCGCACAGTCTTCCCGTGTCTTCTCTGTTGGGGAAAAAGTTCATATTTGTAGGTAAATTCAGTATTTTCACGGTTCCAGGCTCCAAAAGACGGTCTTCTCCTGCCGAAACCCGGGATCGAACCAGGGACCTTTAGATCTTCAGTCTAACGCTCTCCCAACTGAGCTATTTCGGCTCCGCCCCCGGCCCCGCACTAAGGCTGATGACTTCGTCGCCGGAGTCGTTCCGCGCGCGTCGCGGTACGTGCTCGCCGGACACGCGGCGCGACGAGCGCTCGGAGGGAGCCCGGGCGAGTCAGACGGCCGCGTGCGCCCCGGGACGCTCACGGTCCACGCCGAGCAGGGAGACCGCGCGCCTCCGCGCCGCTGGGGCCGCCGCTTGCGGGCGCTGGAGGGACCGGCCAGGTGCGTCCAGCCTATAGCCCGCTTCGGACCGCGCTCTCGCAGCCTCCCTGGTGGTCTAGTGGTTAGGATTCGGCGCTCTCACCGCCGCGGCCCGGGTTCGATTCCCGGTCAGGGAAGGGTCGCTTTTTTTCTCCCCCACGCCGGGTCTTTTCGCCGCCAGGCCGGGCGGAGGATCCTGTAAAGACTCAGCCTTGAATTCTGGAAGAGTTAACGCCTCCTTTTCACACGAGGTGCCCTTTGCTTAGAAATTCTCCGACGGTCCTGCTATTCCAAGTGTAAACGACGGCAACGCAGTTACAGAGCCTGCCCCGTCCCCCCCCCAACGGTGGACCGCGAGGCGGCGGGTCCGGCCCTGTCAGGTCGGTTGGGGGCCCCCTGGGAGGGGAATTTCGGACCGAAGCGGCCACCCGCAGGGACACTCCTCACCAGGCGAGCACCCGCCGGACGGTTAGGAGAGGAGGGGCCGGGAAGTCACGTGGCGGCGGCAGCAGGTGCGCGCGGGGTCGCCCCGCGCGGTCCCAGCCCAGTCCCGGCTGCCGGTGGCTGTAGCTGTCGGATCAGGGGTCCGGGGCCCGGAACTGCGGGGGACCCCCCCCCGACGCTGGCGCGCGCGGCCCCAGCATCCCGGACCGCGCACCCGCGAACGCAGATTGTCACCGGCCGACTCTGTCCAGGCTCCGGGTCTCTGTGCTGCCTGGGTCCCGGCCGAGCCCCTGGCCCGACTCTTTGAGGCTCGGTCCGTCTAAGCAGGGGTCACATTGTATTGCTTATTTCCTTCCCATTTCTCGTAAAAGTTCCAAGCACGTCTGACCTCTGCAAACCGCCACACAAACACCGTGGTGCCTCTCATCGCACTTCCCCAGCAGACGGGGACATGATCTGTACAGGACCGTGTTAAATGAAGCCGTAGTCTTCTGGTTAATTGCACATCCCCTGCCTTCCCCACCTCCCCCCGCCCCCATATAAAATTCATGATTTCCAAAACCTCTGTGAGCTGGGACACTCCTTTGTCATCTGGTCAATCCTCTCCTTCAGTTAGTAACTTTGACACGTGTAAGATTGTCTAAGAAATTTGCCTACTATGGACCTGGGAACTAGCTTGGCACTGAGTATATGTAGGAAACCAAAGTCCACAAAGATCAGTCTGGTGGGTGAACAGGGCCAGGACCCACTGGGCTAAGATACAGCTTAGAGGCATTTTTTTCTCTGTGGAGAAAGAGTACCAGCTTATTAGAGAAGGAGAAAAATCATACAGCTTACAAAGAAGAGTCCCTTGTCTCTAATCTGATGAGCTTTATGTGGAGGAGTTACAAAAAAAAAACCACGCAAAAAAACGTGCATTAAGCACATTCAGGGGTCCTATCCAGACTGCTCCCTAAGAAGAGATGTAAAAACAAATGAAGCAAAGGACTGTTGTAAATACAGAGAAGACAGAATATGGCGGCGCTCCGGAAGCAGTTGCCATCCAGCCTGGAGCGCTGATTTCCAGTGAGAGGTTAGGCAGAAAGGCATAGAATAGCTTCAGTATATACGGGAAGTTGACAGACTATACTGTCTGCAGCTCGCACTGGGTCAGTGCTGCTGAATGAGTGAGTGGACTGCTGGTACAATCACTCCCTCTCACCTTATGTCCTCATCGCCCTGTACGTTTCCCCCTGAGTTCATCCTGCAGGAATGCAAACATGAGAACGAGAAAACGTTCCTGGACGGATGTCTTGAGGGACCACGGTGAAGTCTGTGAAGCACTGACTCAACACCCAGCAGGAGGGCACTCTTGCTCTGTCTCTAAGCCTAAAATGGTCACCAAGTGCCTGGTCTGTACCAAGCTCTGGCTATCTTGCCCTCAGAGATCCAGAACCCCTGGGAATAGGCAGTCCTGACAGTGGAGGAGTCTGCTGCTGGGGTGAGCGATTGAGGGAGAACCAGACAGAACCCAGGCGAGGACAGGAGACACTGCAGGGGAGGAAGGAGGCTCCCACCTGGGGATACATGGTGGAACAGGGAACAGTGAGGCTTTGGCAAGGAAATCGGGAAGGGGGTGACAGTGTTGCTTTTGTTCTCTGATAGAAGATTCTTTTTCCCCAGGAAAGAACATCTGGGAATTGCTACAGTGTCGCAACTAAGGATGATGAGACACCTGTGAATCACTGTGACCTTTCACATTACTTATGTATCTATTTATTTGTTTTTTTGTAGCAACACGGTCATTGAGTATTCATCCATCTGTCCTCCCCTTCCCACCTGCTTCCCAAGGAAATCCTCAGTCTCATTCCACAGTCACTGGCTGTTTCACAGGCCACCTTCTCTCCACTTAAAGGAGGGTGAAGATGGGCAAACATGAACCAGTCCCATACAGAGGGGTGTGTGGGGCTCTCTTTGGGCTCTGAGTTGTGATCCCGGGGTTGTTTAAAAAATGGAATGGGAAGAGAGAACGCCACGAGCAGGATGTGAACGTGTCCAATGCCACTGAACTCTACACTTACAAATGGTTAAAATGCTAAATTGTAGGTGATGTCTATTTTAAAGCACAGCTTAACACAGAAAGAGGCCCTGTTCTGGGCTGGGAGTAAGGGAGCTCCTGGCCCTGGTGGGAGCCAGTCCCGTCACCCACAGGGTGCAGAGCCAGGGTTCGGCCATCGGCTCCTCCTCTGCGGGCGGATGAGCGCGGCGACCGCGGTGCAGGCGCTCTCGGACCTGCTGGGGCTCCGCAGGCAGGGCGTCGGGCCGACCCTTCCAAGGGGCGTCTCCGGCTCCCCTCGCCAGGCTGTCTGGTCCCGTCCGCGTCTGGGTATGTCTCCCGAAGCTGGCGCTCCAGGAAAGCCCCGGGACCCAACCCCTGCTTCCGCGGCGGCCGGGGGCTCCTGCGGGGGTCGGAAGTGGGCGGAGCCCCCGGCCCTTCAGGCTTCGCGCGAGGAGCTCCGGGCTGAACCCATCAGGCCGCCTGCGCCGTTTTAGTCGAGGGGAGGCCTGCGAAGGCCGAACGGGGCGGCGGCCCCGAGGACACTCCGCTTCCGGCGTCCGGAACCCCGAGCGCGCGGCCCGGGGCTGCGGTAGCCGTTCCCGCGGAGCCCCCCACCGGCAGCTCGGGGGGCCTGTGAGGAAGGCCGGCCTTCACCGTAAAGCTGCCTCCAGGCGCTGAGCTGCTGCGGTGCAGGGCCGAGCAGAGACGGCGGCCGCCAACGCTGCCGCGCCCTTGGTCCTGGCGTAAAACGCGCACCGCGCCCGGCCCCGTCCGAGCACCGGCGACCGGTCCGGGCGTCCGGCCGGGGCAGCCCCGCGCCTGCGCAGAGGAGACGCGGCGCGTGCGGCCGCCGGCGGCCCGGGGGGGCGGGGCTCCGGCGGGCGCTGTCCAGTGTCTAGGGGCCGGGAGGGAGGCCCCGTGCCGGAAGTGGTAGCGTGGCCGAGCGGTCTAAGGCGCTGGATTAAGGCTCCAGTCTCTCCGGGGGCGTGGGTTCGAATCCCACCGCTGCCAAGGCTTTTCTTTACTTCGCGCCCAGGGCGGCCGCGTCCTCCGGTCAGTTGCCCTGCGGGGACCGCTGTTTGCGCAGGGGCCGGAGAGGGCGGCCCGGGAACGTTCGGCCTGGAGGACAGGTCAGTGCGGGGCAGCGGCGGCGGGGGCGCAGTCCCACGGCCCAGAAGTGCTCCCAGGACCTCGGGTGGCGGCGCCCTCACTGGCAGATGGGCAAGCGCCGGGGCTGGGCCCACGACCGCGGCCCCCCACCCCCCAGCCTTGGGCGCCGTCCGGCCTCGGGACCCCCACCCCCGCGCCAGGTGCCCTCGAGCTCGGGGTGGCCCCCACCCTCGGTGCCCCCCGAGCGGCCCCTGCCCCCCGGCGTCGGGCGCGCCCCAGCGCCCACGTCTGTCGCTCTCTCGCCCTCTGCGTGCTTTTCTGCTTCCGCCGCGTCTCCGCGTCTCGGCGGCCCGCGGTGTGGGGCTCCCTGCCCTGGGCAGACCTTGTGCGCACGTAGCGTCTCTTTCTCATCTTCCAGCTCCTGGCCTGGAGGCCGTTTCCTTCCTTCCCTGGCCTCCGCTCTCCCTCCTACCGGCTCCGGCGTTAGGGGGTAGGGAGGGGGTAGGGAGGGGTAAGGGAGGGGGTAGGGAGGAGGAGAGCTCGGAGGACCCCGCCCTCACCATGAAGCTCAGAGTCCAGTTCACAGTAGGTAAGTTACTGTGCAAATACGGTCTAATTTCTGCCAAAAGAGATCGTTCTCTGTGTGCGGACTTCGAAGCTCGGGATTTCAGAGGAGAAGGTAGACAGGAGCAAGGCGAGTGCCGGCTGGAAGGCCGCGGCCGCGTGTTCCGCGTGGTCACTGCTGGTGGGACGGCAGGTCTTCACCGCGTCCGTTTCTGCGCGCGTGGGGGGCGGGGTCCTTATCATTTCACTCACCAAAACCAGTTCTCTGATTCTCTGCAGACACCAATACATCGCACAAGACTGTACCCCACTTTATTTATTTTTTTAAAGATTTTTACTTCTTAAGTAATCTCTACACCCAAGGTGGGGCTCAAACTTCTAACCCCAGGATGAAGAGGCACAGGCTGTAGGACTGAACCAGCCGGACTCCCCAACTGTAACGCCTGTTAGATGGCATTTACAAGTCCCAGACTTCCCTTACTTCAGACCGAGCAGCTATAAACCCGGGGTTCCAAAGACCCCCTCCTCAGGCCCAGGGCAAGCTAGGCGGGGGTTGGGGGATCTGGAGCTTCCGTGCCCTCCACAGCTGGGCCTCCTTCCCAGCACCACCATGCCTTCAACATTTCTGACGCTCTCCTAATTCTGTCACTTAGGTTATTATTATTTTTTTAAATGGACAGTTTAATCGTGTAGGCATGACAGGTTGTAATCCCCAGCCCCTCTCCCCTCCTGGGAAGGTTGGGGAGGGAGGTGGTGGCTGGAAGTTCTAGGCTTCTAACTGTGGCTTGGTCTTTCAGCTTCTAGACTCGTTCTGAAAGTGTCTAGGAATCTACCCAGCATGGCCTTGTTAGAATGAAAGGCGCTGCTGGCACGCAGGAAATTCCAAGAGACGTAGAAGCTACATCAGCAACTGGGGACAAAGAACAAATATGTCTTTTTTATTATTCCACAGAGTCCGTAACTGTCCTTCGTCCTGGACTATCTTCCAGAGATATGCATATAAAGAACAGCCTTGGAAGACGGAGATGGTGTCTCTGTCTGGTGCGAAGGACAGGAGTTCTGAGCTCCCTGTGCCCAGGCTTCCTGTCCTGCGACACTGCCCCCTCCATGTGCAGCATCTGTCTGAGCCATCGGAGCCACCTTGTGGGAATGGGTGCTTTTGAGGCATCTGCAGGGAGGCTGATAATGTGGCTCCTGCTCTTACCTGAGAATAAAATGTCCTTTATCTCTGAAGGGTGGCGGAATATGTCACTTTGGCATAAGATTATTTCGAGCTAAAGGCACTTAACAATACAGGTGCAAGAAGGGTGCTCTGACCCTCTCCTTTTTCTTCTGGAAAGCAGGAGATAAAACCCTTATGTGGAAGACGTCCTCCTTATGTACCAAGATGAAAGTAATTTTCTTAACATCCAGGGTAGGAGGTCAAAGCTGGAAGGATTCTGTACCCATCTTGTTAAAATAATTCTTCCTTTAGCCTCCTCATCTGTTTTACTTGTCCACCATTGACTCTCTTTTGTTCAACCTCATGTAAAAGCAGTTCAGTTTTGCCACTTTTCTGGATATTCGTTTCCTTCTGAGGGTTCACTTGTCATGTAAAACTTTCATGAAGTAAGTTTGTATGGTTTTCTTTTGTCCATGTCCCATGTCAGGCCCCGATGAAAATCCTGAGACGGTAAGGTAAATTTTTGTCTTTCATCTCTGACCCAGCAGTCTCTGTGTTCCACGAGCCACCTCAAAACTGACAGGTTAATTAGTTACCTTATAAAACAGTGAAATATCAGAATATTCACAGTTCTTGATAGACACATGTTGTCAACAAGCAGAGAAAAGGAAAGGTGTTTAAATTGTTACCAGTTACGTGTAAGTTACAACTGAAATTTAGGCATTACAATGCTGGGAAGGGAGGCACCATAGGAGACTGCATAAAGCCAAAAAATCATACTCCAATTGTTACTTCCTTATTTGCCCTTTTAGTCACTTGTCCTTTCTTTCCACTTTGAAATTTGAGAGTTGCCCTCTGGTGCTTATTATCCCACAACCGATTCCCATCTTCTGTCTTCCTGGTACAATGCATTTTTTCATGCTGAGACATGTCTGAAATTATGTTGATATGGATGAACTACCTGATATTTTCCATTTTGTAAAATTTGAGCATATTGGATTTACTGGTTGCCTTATCTTGTCACTTGATTAGTTTCCTGTCAGTCTTGATATTATTCCCTAATTCTTCAAAATAACAGTGAAACTCCTAAATGCTCTTTTCTATCTGGTCAGTGCATTGGGTGTTATTTTTCCCTGGAGACCTTCCTCCCAGAC
This sequence comes from Mellivora capensis, assembly GCA_004024625.1. Lineage (NCBI taxonomy): Eukaryota > Metazoa > Chordata > Mammalia > Carnivora > Mustelidae > Mellivora > Mellivora capensis. The sequence goes on along the minus strand of PISX010010384.1, from coordinate 36,483 downwards.
TGCTTCTCCATCATGTTCGTCCGGATCCACTGCACAGAACTGGGGGTTTGCCTTTGACGTCTCCTTCCTTTTGCTGTAAAGTCTGCTTCTTGGGTCCCATCTCTTTTTTTTTAAATTCTTGATTTCACTGATTTGCATGAGTGGAGTTTATGATAAGATAAAACATGTGAGATAAAATTTTTGAGACCTTTCATGTCTTTAAAATATCTTTATTTTACCTAATAATTGATTAATCATTTGATTATAGAAATCTAAGTTAAAATTGTTTCCCTTAGGATTTTTTTTTAAAGATTTTATTTATCTGACAGAGAGATCACAAGTAGGCAGAGAGGCAGGCAGAAGGGGCGAAGCAGGCTCCCTGCTGAGCAGAGAGCCCGATGCGGGGCCCGATCCCAGGACCCTGGGATCATGAGCCGACCTGAAGGCAGAGGCTTAACCCACTGAGCCACCCAGGCGCCCCTCCCTTAGTATTTTGAAGGCATTACTCTGCTGTCTGTCATCTTCAAGTGCTGTTCTTGATTATTCCAATGGTAATTTATTTTCTTGTCCTTTATCTTTGACTTTTCTTTTTCCTGCCTGAAAACTCTAATGTCTTTCTTTTATCCACAGTATCTTATGCAGATGTTTTGCCGTTCATTGAACTACGTGCTTGGCGGCCTTTCCCTGTAGGAACTGATTTTCTTACACGATTAGATAATTTCCTGTCTCTTTTGTTCATTTCATTCTTTTGGAACTTCTGCTAAATGGGATTCCTTCTCTAGATTTTTTTTGTTTCCCTTTTAAACTTTTGACAAGATATGCAAGTATAAACATTTTGAAGCACAATATCAGAATGATCACTTTGGAACGGATCACGCAAAATGTAGAGCTGCGGTGTCTAGTAAGGTCCCCACGAGCTCCAGGTGGTGAGTTAGCACTTCAGACGTGGCTCACGTGACTGAGGAAGTGAATTTTTAGTTCTATTTAAAGTTTAAATTTAAGGGACGCCTGGGTGGCTCAGTTGGTTAAGCGGCTGTCTTCGGCTCAGGTCATGATCCCAGTGTCTTGGGATCGAGTCCCACATCCGGGCTCCTTGCTCAGCAGGGAGCCTGCTTCTCCCTCTGCCTCTGCCTGCCTCTCTGTCTGCCTGTGCTTACTCTCTCGTGCGTGCGCTCTCTCTGACAAGTAAATAAAAAAAATAAAGTTTAAATTTAAAAAGAGCATTCTGCATTCTGTTCCTTGAAAACTTATTTATTTATTTAGTAACATATAATGTATTATTTGCTTCAGGGGTACAGGTCTGTGAACCATCAGTCTTACACACTTCACAGCACTCACCAGAGCACAAGCCCTCCCCAGTGCCCAGCCCCCAGCCGCCCCCAGCCCCCAGCAGCCTATCAGAAAACTTCTTAGTATGTTTGGGACACTTGATTTGTGAATTTATTTTTTTCAACTGTAAGTTTTATGAAATCCAAGTACAGAGCTAAGTATAGTATTTCTAATGAAAATGTAGCTTTAAATGTAGAATACAGCAAAAAATACAATACTTCATTAATATGTTTTTGATTGTATATATTTTTTAAATGTTTACTTATTTATTTGGCAGACAGAGATCACAAGTAGGCAGAGAGGCAGGCAGAGAGAGGGAGAAGCAGGCTCCCTGCTGAGCAGAGAGCCGGATGTGGGGCTGGATCCCAGGACCCTGAGATCATGACCTGAGCCAAAGGCAGAGGCTTAACCCACTGAGCCACCCAGGCGCCCCTTTTTGATTGTATATTGAAATGATAGTTCGAACATAGTGGGCCACTTTGAAATACACTACTAAAATTAATTTATTTTCATTCTTTTAATGAGGACCTTTTAAATTATGTTCGTGGCTGGCATTACGTTTCTATTAGACAGGTCTGGGCTAGGATACTACTAAGACATTTGCATCAACTTATGTGCCTCTCTCCTATCCCATCACTGTGACTCCTTTTCAGAGGTAACCCCTATGCTAAATTCTGTGCTTACTGTTGCTTTACTTACACAGATAATGCACTTATGAATAGCTCTCCAAGCAATGTATGACTTTGTGTTCCTCGCTTCTGAACTTCCTACAAACGGCACCAAACTGTATGTTGTCTCCCGGGCCTTGTTCTTCCCATTCGAACAGGACTGTCCACTATCGACCCATGTTCCAGAGTGGATAGCGCGATTAGGTTGTGCACGTTCGTTTCTGTAAGGCATCCATTGTTTAAATATGGCAAAATGTGTTTTTCTACTTACTGTTGCTGAACATCTGGGTTGTTGCCGGGTTTTGCGATTACTAGCGAGAGCTCCTTGGAAGCCCTTGTACTGGCTGTGAGTTTGGCGAGCGTGCGAGCGTTTCTCAGGCCGTGTGTCCCGAGGGACGGATCTGTAAGGTGGTAGGGGACCGGTCAGCTTTACGTGACAGCATCCATTTGTTTTCCAAAGCGGCTGCACGAGTTCACAGCCTCACCCGGAAATACGGCACCTTCACGCCCAGGCCAAAACTTGGTGAGGCCCGTTGTTTTCATCTTTCTCAGTCTAGCAGGAGTCTCACGCTGTCACTGTGCCGAGTTCCTTATTATGGAGACTGGACTCCTTTCCGTGTTTAGTCATTGCTGTTTTAAAATTTTCTGTGAAGTACTTCTTCACGCTTTCTGCCTTTTTTGGAGTTGTCATTTGCTTAATGATTTGAAGGAATTTTTTTTTTTAAGATTTTATTTATTTATTTGACAGAGATCACAAGTAGGCAGAGAGGCAGGCAGAGAGAGGATGGGGTGGGGTGGGGTGGGAGGAAGCAGGCTCCCTGCTGAGCAGAGAGCCCAATTCGGGACTAGATCTCAGGACCCTGAGATCATGACCTGAGCTGAAGGCAGAGGCTTAACCCACTGAGCCACCCAGGTGCCCCTAAAGGAATTTTTGTATAATGTCAAATCATATTAAACTGCCACGATTCAACCTTTAGATACAGCAACTCACAAGACTCAACCTAAAATATTTACCTATTTTTGAGAGACTGTGAAGGGGGGAGGGAGGGGCAGAGGCAGAGGGAGAGAATCTTAAGCAGATTCCGTGCTCAGCTCAATGGCTGATGCAGGAGTGGCTCTCCCAACCCCATGATCATGACCGGAGGCGAAATCCAGGGTTGTGTAATCAACTGAGCCAGCCAGGTGCCCCCAACCTAAAATATTTTAGATTATAATTATTTGCCAAGTGTGTGTGTTCAAAATATCTTTTTTCAAGTCATGAGAAAATTGTATTTCCCCTTTTTTTTGTGGCGAATTTGATTAAAGAAGTTCATTTTAATCTAGCTGTATTTATCAGAAAATTTTATTTAAAATTAACCTTTTTTGATATCTTGAGAAATCCTTTCTTAGCCTGAAGGTATAAATATTATCCAAAGTTTACTCATAGAAGGATAAAAGGTGGCCTTTTGTAGGTCTTGGCTAGGAACCGCAAAATAAACTTAGCGTCAGTTTGTCATTGTCCACAAAAGCGTGCTCTGGGGGTGTTTTACTCAGGTTGCAATGAAGCTACTGATCAGTTCTGGGGAGAACTGACATCTTTATAACACCGAGTCTTCCCCTGCGTGGACACACACAGCCTTGACCAAGAACAGTCAAATCGGTCTTGAAGAAGAAAAAGAAGTAGGACTTGGAGATTTTAAAGCTGTGGTAATGAACCAGGTCAGCGCCGTGTGAGGACAGACAGTAGACCAAGGGAACAGAAGGAAAGGACTTCGAGACATGACCCTCACAAACCCGTCTTCCACTTGGCCACTGCCTTCCCAGAACACCGCTGTGGTCCAGACCCCCGCTGGGGAGACTGCCAGCGGGCCCCCGGGCCTGCCGCGAGAAAGCCCAGACCGCTAGCTTCAGCTCCCGGAATCTTTAGCCGTTTTCTGAACATTTAAAAATAAACAGTGAGAAAGCATTAAAGAAATTTCAGGTATTTTGCCTTGTGGAAAAAGAAGTGCTTGCTTTGTCTTGAAAATTTCGAAAGGCTGGTGGGCAGTGAGTGAAACTCGCTCTGTGGGGGCGGCAGGGCACCCAACTGCACCGCGTATACAAGCTGTAGAACACATCTCTGCTCACGGGTGGTTCAAAATCTGAAACCTGGATCTTATTCCACTTCTGAAAACTGAGTGAAGGGCGCATTCCCTACTTCCATTGTGAAGGTAAAGTGGAAAGTCTCATTGTATCAATGTTCAGAGTGACATATTTTTCAGATTTTGCATTAAGGTGATGAGGTTAAAAATTTCTTTCTTTCTTTTTTTTTTAAGAGAGGGAGGGAGGGAGAGAGGAGAAAGAGGAGAGAGAGAGAGGATCTCGAGTAGACGAGTAGACTCTCCACCAAGCAGGGAACTCAGTCTCACAACCCTGGGATCATGATCTGAGCTGAAATCAAGAGTCTGACACTTAACCAACTGAGCCACGCACATGCCCCTGGGATTTTCAATGTCTAATTAACAGCCTTGTTAGCTGTGGTTATTTATTTTAATTCTGTCTGTAAAAAATACTAGTAACGTTTGAAAGAGAAAGGGTGTCCGTTAAGAGATACTGAAAGACTTGGAAAGATAGATGCAAATTTCTCATACATTTTAAAGAGCATTTCATATGTCATGCAAATAAATTAGCAAATTTTAAGAAATCAACACATTGACATCTTGATGTATTTATAACAAAGTGAGATGGGCTCCATGGTCTTTCCAATGTAAACTGTTACTGGAGCAGCGCATAGCTAGATCCCACTTATCTATGATTTCTAAATCTGCCCCATCCTGTCTTCCTTTCCCATCCCGGTCTCAGCAATTCTGATCCCACATGGAAAAGTACCATTCAGTCTTTAAGTTAAAAACAAAACCAAAACCTTGCTAAAATTGATCAATATTTTATGAACTAAAACGTGCTCCGTGCTGAACTGAGCTGTAACCTCACATCTGAGAGATCTGTTGCAGGCGTATTGGAGGGGTGCAGGTCGGAGCCTGGGGGGGTGGTGGGGGAGGGGGGGTTGTGCAGAACTTAGTAGCTAAGTGATCCTGAGCAGGCTTCATCTTTTTATGCCCTAATTTCCCCATCCTGTAGAGATGTTTTATGCAGTCAACGAGTTGGCACTGCACAGCCCTTAAAAGAGGCTGGCATGCTCCAAGGCTAGGAGGCACCTGGTATCATTACTGACTGGCATTCCCGATTGGCAGTGCAGGTGCTCGCCCCAGCAGTGCCCAGGGCGGCCAGGCTCGGGGGAGCTCAGTGGGGGGCAGCAAGCCGGGAAGAACCAGGCTCCGGGGCGGAAGGAGAACGCAAAGCGCCCACAGACGGCATCCGCAGGGGGTCAAAGCCCGCCTTACGGAGGAGGTAGGACAGGTCCCGGGGAGGGGGCCGTCCCACCATCCCCAGGCGCGTGGCCTCGCCATCCTCGATGTCGCCTCTTCTTGTGTCCCGTGAGGTTCGCGCTCACCCTGAAGGCTTTCCCGCACTGCTCGCACGCATAGGGCTTCTCCCCCGTATGCACCCGCTGGTGCCCGACCAGGGCGGCGCGCTGGCGGAAGGCGGCGCCGCACTCGCGGCAGGGGTAGGGCTTCTCCCCGCTGTGGATCCGGCGGTGCTGCGTCAGGCCGGAGCGGTGGTGGAAGGCCTTCCCGCACGCCTCGCACGCGTACGGCTTCTCGCCGGTGTGGATCCTCCGGTGGTTGGTCAGGTTGGACTTCCCGCGGAAGGCCCTCCCGCACTCGGGGCAGGCGAACGGCTTCTCGCCGGTGTGCAGCCGCTGGTGCACCGCCAGGCCGTGCCGGTCCCGGAAGGCCTTGCCGCAGTGCGCGCACGGGTGCGGCTTCTCGCTGCGGCGCGCGCGTTCGGGAGCCCCGCGCCGGCCCCGGGGGCGGCAGGCGCGGCCGCACCGCCCACACGGGTAGGGCTTCTCGGGGGCCGTCGGGGGGCGGCGCGGCCCCGCGCGGTCGTCGCACTGCGGGCAGCCCGCGGCCGGCTCCCGCGCGTGCGTCCGCGCGTGCTTGCGCAGGTCGGAGCTCCGGCGGAAGGCCCTCCCGCACGCGCGGCACGGGTACGGCCGCTCGCCGCTGTGGATCCGGCCGTGCTTGGCGAGGTCCGAGCTGCCGCGGAAGGCCCTGCCGCACTGCCCGCACGCGTACGGCCGCTCCCCGGTGTGCGTGCGGCCGTGCAGGGTGAGGCAGTGCCGGAAGCGGAAGGCCTTGCCGCACACGGCGCACTCGTGCGGCCGCTCCCCGCTGTGGACCCGCTGGTGCCGCCGCAGCCGACTCGCGCTCCCGAAGGCCTTCCCGCACGCGCCGCAGCCGTGCGGCCTCTCCCCGCCGTGCGCCTTGCGGTGCCGGCAGAGCGCCGACGGGCTGCTGAAGGCCTTCGCGCACTGCGCGCAGCGGAAGGGCTTCTCCCCCGTGTGCGTGACGCGGTGGACACACAGCTGCTTCCTGGTCTTGAACGCTTTCCCGCACTCTTGACACGCGTGGGGCTTTTCGCCAGCACGGACGCGCCCGTGGAGAAGCGGGAAGCTCTGGCCGCGCGCGGCACCTGGGCGGGGGCTCGGTGCGGTCAGGGCTCGGGTGCGCGGGGTGCACTTGGAGTCTGTGCTCAAGTTGTTTGCGAGCACCGCCCGGGCCCTTCCTTCCTCGCGGGTCCCCTTCTCTCCCGGTGGCTCCACCCCGGCCGGGTCCCCTGCATTCTCCGACTTGACATCCTGGACACAAGCTCCTCCAGCCTCAGGGTGCCCGGACAGGAAGCCGCCGACTTCCCCACCCTCAGACACCTCCTGCTCTGAACTTGCCCTCTCAGTCCCGGGCCGGGTCCGGTCCGCTGACACTAAGGAAATAAACACGGCAGATCGGGGAGGTGAAAGGGTGACACCCTTGGAAGAGTACCTGACTTTCCCAGGCTGGAAGAGCCCTACGTCGTGGCCAAAGGCCGGGGCAGCATGGTATAGTGAGAAGTACCAGGATAGCTCGGACTCTGCAGACCTTACAGAAACTCCTAGCAACCTGCATGTTCTCGAGACTCTCCCGGTGTAGTGAATGGCAAATTCATACGCCTGGTCACCCGGGTCAGGAGACTGAGTCACACCCAACCCTCTCCCTCCCTCAGATTTGCTCAGCTGACCTTTAACAAATTCTACCTGAGACATGGCCTGCGGTCTAGCACCCCAGGGACCCGTCTTCCCTGCTCTGCAGTGTAGCTCTGCCCACCGGGGTGCAGGGCACATCCGGTCTGGGCTGTCCCTCCCCCAACCAGGCCGGGTTCTCTCTGCTTAGACTCTGGACCCAGGCTCTGACAACAGCCAGTGCTGGGGGGATGGCGCATGGCTCAGGGGAGGGAACACTCTGCCCCACCCCAGCAGCCAGCGGGACAGTTTCCCAGAAGGAGGGACGCAGACCTACTGAGAGGCAGAGGGGACAGTGGGGCGAGGGGCCTTATGTCCTCCTGCTCTTAGTTTCAAGGACATCCCGAATTATAAATTCTCATTGTTTTGCTCAAGTTAGTTTGAGTTAATTTCTACTGCTGGCAACCAGAGTGCAAATCAGTCTTCTCTTAATCTCAGCTCTACCCCTTCCTCTCTATTTTTCCTGCCAGGGCATTCTCACTCCCTAATTGTCACCGCACCCCCTTTAAGTGTCCTTTAACCTGGCTCTCTTTGAATGTATGCTCTACTCTGCTTCCATTTTTCTTTCTAAAAATAAAATCCTCTCATGCCGTGCCTCACCTTAAATATCTCAGTGGCACAGCATGTTAACCAGCCTGCAGGCCAGAGTCCCAGCTCTGGAGTGGGCCCTCCGGGCTGAAATCCCAGCTCTGACCCCTACTGGCTGTGCAACCTGGGAGGACGACTGCATGACCCTGGGCCGCAGCGGCTCATCTGTGAGACGGGATCAGTACTGAAGCTCGTGTGTGAATCCAAACAGACGTGCTTCAGCAGTGTTGGCTACAACCGTCAGGATGAAGTTCAAAGTCTGCAGCTTATAAAAACCCCTCTGAGTCACGCTCCCCACACCGGAGTCCCGGGGCCCTCTGCTCTGGTCATGCAGCTCACACTTCATGTTTTCCCTCCTCAACACTTGCCCACATTCCTAGAATGCCTCTCCCCTTCTTCCACTAAACCATCACTTATGCAGCACGCTTAGTTCACGGTCCTTCCTTCCACAGTCATTGGGTCCCAGGTCAGGGATAGATGCTTCTCTTCTGTGTTCCATGTCCCAGGTGCATATCTGTGACTCTCACTATTCTGTGCTGTGCCATCACTCACTACCTGCCTTCCCTACTAGGCAATAACATTGCCACCATCTCTAGTTCCTTGTCTAGTGCCTGGTATACAGTAGTTGCTCAATACATGTTTGCGGAATGGCAGGAGGGAGGAGAAAGGAAGAGCAGTTATTGTGATAGGGCAGTTGGGTTGGTCTACAAATAAGGGACGCTTTTTTGAAGGATGAGTAGGGAAGCAGTTTGAATGAGGAGCTGGTACTTGTTTCAGAGCTGACCTGGTAGGCAGGTCAGGGAGCGTGAGAGGCAACGTGAGAAAGAGGCAGACCCAAGTACAGAAACAGGGAGGGCTCAGTGGGGACGGGCTGCGGGGAGAGACGAGTTTGCCTCTCCAGAGGGCAATGCACTATCTAGTAAACACCGGGGGTAGAAGCAAGAGTGCTGGCCAGGAAAGGGGAGAAGTGAGCCGTGTCCACGCAGCCGGCACCTGCTGCTGAGCTAAGAGCTGGGGCCGTGAGGGAACAGAGAAGGGCAAAGGGTCAGTGGCCCGAGGCTCAATGTGGGGAAGGTCCTGAGCAAACACTCAGGGCAGAAAAGCAGCGTTCCCTGAGCATTGGAGTGACTGATACCCGGCAGGGAGATGAATTCGCTGTTTCTGGGGCCAAACTGCACAGCCTTTGGATAGGCGCCAAGAAGCAATTAGATGACGACAGAGTAACTGCTTGAATAGTTTGCTGCTGTTCGTCTTCTCTGTGTTCGGGTGCCTGGGCAGGTGGGGACGGATGACCCAGCACCAAGAACATTGTCTGACCATCGTCCCCAGGGCACCCAGCAGGAGGCCGGAGCGCCTCCCTCACTCACCTGGGAAGGAGCAGCTCAGGAGCCCCCAGTCCTGCAGATCGCGAACGCGGGGCTCCCCCCGCTCCAGACAGGAGATGAGAAGCGGCTTGGGGCCGGCGAAGCCTGGTTGTGGAGAAGGAATGAGTGCGCAGAGCCGCACGACCAGGGTCCCAGCACCCAGCCTTGACCCCTCTGCGCATGCGGGGCAACAGGAAAGAACTGGCCACTGGGGTGGAGAGAGGGTTCTCAGGGGTCTGGTCACATGGAGACGCGTGTACGGACGCCCACAGAAGAGTCGTTCTCAGGAGGCAGAGGGGGAGACCCCGGGGAATGGCCCCTGCCCTGGCGATGATCTTGCTCGGTGACAGAGGTGAGTCAGGGGGCCCGGCAGGCGTCGCCCAACAGCGCAACCGAAGGGAGAGGAGAGGAGGCCGCGCCGGGCCCCGCGGGGCCGACCTTACCGAGCGAGACCACGAGCCCGTAGTTCTCCAGCATGACGGCCGCGTAGAGGCGCCGCTGAGCGCGGGTCAGACGCCGCCACTCTCCGCCGCTGAAGCGCACGGCCACGTCCTCAAACGCCACCGAGTCCCGAGGCCGCGCGCGCCCGCGGTCCTGCAGGAAACCCCGCGGGGCGCTCAGACGCGGGCGCGCGGGACTCGCGGGAGAAGGTTCGCGGAGACGAGGTGGTGCGTGTGTGTGCAGCGGGGCTGAGGCGAGAGGAAGGGCCAGAAAGGGCAGAGGAACCGGAGGGGAGGGCGTGTCACCCCGCGGACGCTCCTCGGCGGGCAGCCCCGCACCGGCCGGGCGGTCAGGAGGGGCGGAGGGCGGGGAGGGCGGCGGCTCACCCCGGCGCGGCTCCCCCGAGCGCTCTTCGCTCCTGGCCGGGCTGCTCCGCCTCCCTCCGGGGCAGACACACGGTGCCGCGGCGCCGGCGGGGCTGAGAGAGAAAGGAGGCGGGTCGCCGCGGCACAGTATTGCCGAAACCTCCGCTTTCCTCCCGTCTTCCCCGACGCAGACGCTTCTCAAGCTCCGTTTTCCGCGTTATTTCTCCAGCCTCGGCTCTTGTGGGGCAGCGGGCCGTGGCGCCAAGTCGGGCGCAAGGCCGGCGCCCTCCGCCACCTGGTGCGCGTCTCCTAGGTGGCCGGTGGCCTCCCCCCTCCCCGCGCACATCACTGACGCCTGGCTCGTGGGACAACCTCTCTTCTAGTATTTGAACGTTCCAGTCACTTCTTCCAGAGAGACCTGGGGCGCGGACGGGGCGCGGGAGCAAAAGGAGGGAAGGTGTGGCGCGGAGGCACCCGGGGTAGGCCCGAAGCTTATTCCTTTCACTAACTTAATGGCTGCTCCCCCTCCAGTTAGTTTCTTAGAGGAACACCACCTTCCCCCTGCCATCCGGAATCTGCCCTAGTAGTGCCCGCGCACTAAGCCCTCCTGCCCACACCGCTGCAGTACAGCCCACTGCGGGGCCCTCATTCCTTCCTGGGGGCCAGCTCAGCCCTTCTGCGGCTTCAGTGTTGGCGGCAACCAAGCCTTCCAGAGCGGCCATCAGCACGTCCCAAATCCGGGTCGGGAGATTCCAGTGGGGTTAGTCACCAGTTGGTGAGACCCGAGGATTACCCTGTGGCCTTAGGTCCCCCAAATTTCATTCCAATTTTACCAAAGCTTCAATTTGGAAGCCAACTGGTTCTTTTCCCAGAGAAACTTCCCACAATTCTTCGGTTTAGGCTACTCTCAGCTTTTGACCAAGACCTGGGCTGTTTTAGTCCTTGCGGGTCCCCCCGGTCACTCGCTCTGTAATTCTTGGTCGCACACCGTCCCACACCCGCCAGGCATGCGCACAGCTCAAGGCAGCTGCTCATTCTGCTCGGCTCCTCGTGGCATCAAAAACAGAAACCCTCCAACTGTATTTTTTTTTTTTTCCGGTCCACATTTTGTCACGAACATTTTCAAGTACAGAGAAAAGCTGAAAGAATCGTTTAGTAAGCAGCCACACACTCACCTAAACGTTTGTGGAGTGCGTGCTCGATCACACATCTGTCCATCTAACTAGCCCTCTATTAGCCCACTTTATTTTTTGCTGCATTTCAAAGTAACTGAAGATATCAGCATACTGCACCCCAAAACACTTTATGGCACGTACCATGAACTAGAGTTCAGTATCTGTTTACCTTCCTGTTGAGGAGAAAGTTCCTACAGTAAAATAAACAAGTCCTGAGTGTCCCAGTGGATGAGCTTTGACAAACCCAAAGCCCCCTCGGGATATATCCCAGGGGCATTTCTACTATACCCCCTTCAGACTGGGAGTTTTGTGAATGCTCAGTGGTTCTTCTTCTTCTTCTTTTTTAAAGATTTTATTTATTTATTTGAGAGAGAGAGAGAGAGCATGAGAGGAGAGAGGTCAGCGGGAGAAGCAGACTCCCTGCCGAGCAGGGAGCCCAGTGCGGGGCTCCATCTCGGGACTCCAGGATCATGACCTGAGCTGAAGGCAGTCGCCCAAGTGAGCCACCCAGGCGCCCTTCTTTTTTTTTAAAGTGCTCATCACACTGAGAATTTTTTTGAATTGTGGGGAAAAAATGTAACAAACTTTACCACATTAACCATTTTTAAGTGTACAGTTGGGCAGCGTTGACAACACTCACAGTGTTGTGTAATCTCAAGAACTTCATCCTGCAAAACTGAAACTCTAGGGGCGCCTGGGTGGCTCAGTGGGTTAAAGCCTCTGCCTTCCACTTAGGTCATGGTCTCAGGGTCCTGGGGTCTTCCCCCTCCCCCGCTGCCTGCCTCTCTGCCTACTTGTGGTCTCTGTTAAATAAATAAAATCTTAAAAAAGCAAACAAACCTGAAACTCTATACCCATTACCTAGTCATTGTTTGTCCGTCCTCAATCCCTGGTCACTACAGTGATTCTTAGGCTTTGTTCTTTAGCTTCAGATTTTGAAAGGTCAGTTTCTGCCCTCAAGTTAAACATGAACTTGGGAGACAGGCTATGTGCTCACATGGCATGAAACTACGTGTGCCAACTCAGGCCGCCGTAACCAAACAGCCCAGAATGCAGGGCTTACATACTGGAAACCTACTGCCCACGGTTCTGGAGGCTGCAAGCCTGCGATCCAGGAGCTGGCTCGGGCTCTGCCTGGCCTGCTGACCTTCTGTCCTCACCGGGGGACTTCCTAAAGGCCCCACCCCTAAATATCACAGTGGGGGGCAGGTCTTCAACATGTGAATTTTGAGGGACACAAACATTCAGTCGGTAACTATTTGTTAAAGCGGTGTATGCATATAACCTAGGATGACATTCATCCACTTACATTTTATGTCAGATGACTGTGAACTTTACGGTCCTCACAATCCCCAATGGGAAGAAAATTTAAGGTCTTATGAAAAAGGAGGACCGGGAGACTCAGGTCAGATGTGAGTCATAAGAAGTGTGTATAATTTCGTATTTAAAAAAAGAAATAACACCCAAGTTAAGCAATGCTGATTATCTTCTACCTAAATTTATATCGAAGATGTTCTGTTAATTTCCATTTATGATTCCTTTATACGGTGGAAATTTCAGGATTTCTCCTCTGGAAGTTCCAATAATATACTTTTCTTCTTTTTAGACAATATATACTAAAATCCTACTTTTGGCGTCCCCAAGTGCCTAGTCCTCTGCCCAAAAGTCTGTGCCTTTTAGGGTCTGACTGGGACTCCAGAACTGCTGGATGTTGTCTCCTAGGTTTTACCTCCATCAGCCACTTCTCCACAGTCTAGACCAGTTTGCTCTTCACACATCACCACTCAGCACCTCTAAAGCCCAGCCTCACATTTCCCCATATTCCTTTATTTTTCCAAAAGCTTCACGACAAAACCTTTGCTCCTTCTTTGCCGCTGTTTTATCTTGTTTCTCAGGGACGCATTCTATACTTTTAACATCTCAAGGTTCCAAAAAGGTCTACAGAAGTAAAATTATATACGCTCAACATGGACACGTTGGCAAAACTGGTGGGGTAGGAGTTACCGAATGATACCATACGTTTCACGTTCACATATGTAAGTTATTTATCATACATGTCAAGTTGTACATGTCGTTAAGTGTATATAATAAGGAATACAATTCTTTGATAAGTTGCTTTGAAGGATCTTTTCTTATGATTCTGATTTTTTCCAAACTGGATGTAGGATGAGGACAGAAACTGAATATAGTTCCTCTCAATACTGATCCAAGCCTAGCACAGAAATAACAGAAGATGTCCAGTAATTGCTCAGTAATGAGTGGATTTCCAGGCTCCAGGAACCATGTCCTCCCTGCCCCCACCCACTGCCCATGCCACGTCCCAGCTGTTTTCAGCTGCCGTCCTCCTGGCACAATACCCTGTGTGCCTCACCTCTTTCCTGCAGGAGCTCAGCATCTGGGGTCCCAGGCATCTGGCGTGGAGGGCCTGGACTCTCATGTGACACCATCACCTATTACGAAGCACAGAAAAACTCAGGGAAGTTAGGGATGGGAGGAAAACAAGCTCTAACCAACTATGAAGCTTTGTCCGTGGAAATCAACTCCCAGACATTCCGGGCGGTGGCTGGGGTGGAGAGATTCAGGGACTCAGTCCTGGATACACTTTATGAAAAACAGAGAAGTCTTCCAATTCCTATCACTGGAAAGCTTTCACGGTCACAAGGCCGTCCAGCAAAAGTATTTTGAAGCGGGAAACTTCCACCACGTCCCCCACCGCTTTCCTTTTCTGTACTCGCTTCTCCCGCCTCCTCCTCCTCGAGAAGTGTTGCAGACCCTCCTTTCCTTACCTGCTGCATCTTTTTACCCAGCTCTCTTTACAGTCTTCCACCACAGTCTGGATTCTTCCCTGCTGTTCGGGTCAAAATCCCAGAGTCAGTTCTGGCTTTGCCCAGACAAGTCTGGAAGTGGCCTGGGGGATGCCAGCCAAAGGGCCCCTGCTGACCCACAGGCCAACTACTACTTGGCCCGATGTGTCACACAGTGCCCTGGATTTGGGGTTTCTCAGCAGCATTGAGCTAGCTGTGGTCTCACGCCTTGTCTTCCTGAATATGCCACGGAAAGGAAAAGAGAGGCCAGCAGACACAGGGAGGAGCCGCTGGGGATTATCTGTGGGAGAAGAGGGAGCACAGGAAGACAAACTGAAAATGCTCCGTATCTGGAATAGCACCTCCGCAGCTACCATCCCGGTCCGGCCGCCAGCCGCCGCCTTGCGCTCCGTTCTTACTAGCTGGTCTCCCCGCGTCTGTCCTTCCCCTCTGCCTCTTCTCAGTACAAGGGTTGGACGGGAAGCTTACAACTGAGCTGGATTATTTCATCTCCGTTTAAAGCCCCCCAGTCTCCGGTTTACTCAAAGCGGTGGTGTACAAAGCTGTATAAATGTGTCCTTCCGGCCATCTCTGTCGCTTCTTCAGAATAAAGCTGGTCTCCCAGGGGCATCCAAGTCTACAGCCGGGCCGAGCACCGCTGCTCCTAGCCTCGTTCCACCGACCTCGCGCACACACACCTTTGGCTTCCAGCTTAGGGCCTTTGCACCAGCTGTCCCTGCACCTCCAGCAGTCCTCATGGCAAATGGTCTGGCCTCCCCGTCTGTCCTCTTCCCGAGATCGACTCCCGGGGCCCCACCAAGGTCGCCACCTGCTCTCTCTTTCCAACGCAGACGCCTTACCTGGCTTTACCTTTCCTCTTTTTTCCAACAGCGCTCGCCCACTTCCCGACACGGTACGTGACTCTAGTCCCGCGTGTTACGTCCGGTCGGTCCCTCACCAACTCTAGGCTCTGGAGGGCAGGGAGTTCTGGCCGCCGTGTGCACGGCTGTGCTTGCAACGCCCCAAACAGCGCCTGCACCAGCGGCTCCAGGAAGCAGCGCAGGCGCGGACGCCGGGGAGGACAGTCAATGGCATCAAAGAAGGGAAGGGGCCGCTGGGAGCGAGAAGAGCGGGAGCGGCCCCGAGCACCTGCGGGAAAGCCCGGTCTGCGGGGCGAGCCCGCCGCGCAGCCCGCCCCTCCCGCGGAAGACCCTGCGGTGCCGCCTGGCCGCTCGCGAGCCCGCGGCTGAGCGCCCGTCGCGCGGCGGCGGCAGGGGCAGGCCTTCCCGCCGGTCCTCCCGCCAGCAACCAGAGACCGGGGACCTCTGCGCCTGCGCCACTGCCCAGTCCTCCAGCACCCACTTCCGGTGGCTTTCTAGGAAACGCGGCCCCTCGCTGGTCGGGGCCTCCGGCGCGCACGTCCCGGGAGCTCGCGCGCGTGGCTGAGGGCGCGAGGGGCGCGGGGTCGCAGCGTCCGTGCGTCAGCACCGCGGCGCGTCGTAGCGCGGCTCGCGTTCCCGCTGCGGCGCGCGGGAGTTTTGTGACGTAAATACAGGAAAAAGTCACTTTTAAATGTGAGGCAGAAGCACGAGGCAAACGGCGCGGTGCTCTTTCCCAGAAGTTAAGGGGCCTGAGCAGATGCCGCCACCCGGAGGCGGGGACGCGGTCGGAGTCGCGGCCCCGGGGTGCGTCGGGGCCCGAGCCGCGCAGTGACGGCCGCTCCTGCTCGCCCGCGCGCCCTGCGGGACCGGCTGTCGCAGGGGCCTCCCTGAACCAGCACACGGTCTCCGTGCGTGTTGGGGTCGTTTCTCGTAATTTTCTTTGGATTTAGAGCTGGACCCGCCCCTCCTGCGTCCCCCCCTCCGCCCCCGGCTAAACGAGTTGGGGGGTTTGCCCTGAGTCTGTCGCGGGCTTCGTCCGCGTCTTGGCTTCCTCCAGCCCCGAATTTCCTGCTGGAGGCCGGCCGGGAGCTTGATTCGGTCCGGTTTCCCCTCGCGGGCGCGAGTCAGTCCTCGGCCCAGGACGTGCGGCCGTTGGCTCCGTGGGACGCTAAGCGGCCCGCGATGGCCGCGTCCTCCGAGAAGGTCCCCATCAGCCCCCGCGGGGCGGTTTCCCCTACTGATGCCCGCATCAGCCCTGTCGTTCGGGTTTGCGAAGTGGCGATTTTTCCCATATCGATGAGCAGGAATTTCTTTTAAAGGATTTTGTTCTCATCGGCATGTACATTTAGGCTGTTTGGTTATCCTGGAATGTAGTTCTCACGGGCAGGACGATGGACGTTTCCTTTCCAATTCAGTCGCCAGTATCCAGAGTAAATAGTCGCTTGCCCCAGGTGCCGTGACCAGCCACCATCCTTGCAGGGGCCATCAACGAGCCCTGCCTTCCAGGATTCGCTCCGTGTGTAGCTCCCTTGCACGTTGTACCGGAGCTGGGGTGTGCGACCAGGTGTGCGACCAGGTGAATGGGGCGGAAGTGGTGTCATGCCACCGCGAATGTTAGGTTATGAAAGAGACCGAGGCTTCCAGCTCTGTCTCTCCCTCCCTCCGCCTGAAGCCCCCGTCAGCGGCCCTACGAGTGCGTTTAGAACCGCATCCTCCAGCCCCAGCCAAGGCTTCCGAGGACTGCAGCCCAGCGCAGAGACCCCACACCAACAGCGGGACTGCCCTCGGCTCCTGATCTGCACAACTGTGACCTCATAAGTATTCGATGTCTGATTCTGAATTTCGAGGGTATGGTTTTATGCAACAATTGATAACTAATTTTTTTGGTTTGGTTTCTCTTTTTGAACCTCATTGTAAGCTCATAGATTTTTAATTTTTATTTATTTATCTTTTAAAAAGCTTTATTTATGTGAGAGAGAGAGAAGGAGAGAGAGAGAGAGCATGAGCAGGGGTGAGGGGCCAGGGAGAGGAAGAGAGAGAGAGTCCTCAAGCAGACTCGCTGGGGAACACAGAGCCTGATGCAGGGCTTGATACCAGGACCCTGAGATCATGACCTGAGCCAAAATCAAAAGTCATCCGCTTAACCAACTTATTCACCCAGGCGCCCCTACAAACTCATGGATTTTTAAAAAACACATTCAAGTCATTATTTTTGATGTTCAGATGATTCCATCTTTGGCAGGTGGGAGTGCCTCTGTCTTGTCTCCCGTGTCCTTTTTATGTAACTCTAAGAGTCTTTGTTAGCTTTTTTATTCTGTAGCAGGACAAGCTATTTCAGGTTTATTTTGCATATTTCCTGCTTCATTTCTCCAAGGCATAATCAATTTCTCTAGGAGTCTTGGTTCCTTTCAGTGGGTCGAATGACGGCTTATCTTTGTGAATGGTCACAATTAACTTCACTTAAAGCACATAAAAAATAAACCAAATTTACTTAACTGTGGGAGTGAATTCAGGTTAACTCACTTGGTTCCTGTGTGTGTGAGACCCTGACCAAGTTGTACCTCATGTCCCAGTTTCCTTATCTGCCAAGTGGATCCTGTCTAAGTACCTAACTTTTAGAGTTTTTCTGAGGATTAAATGAGGTCATGTACTGAAATCATTTAATATGTTGCCTGGCATCAAATTTAATGATTAGAATAATAGAATTGCAAGTCTGGATGGTACATAGTGATCATTAACTACAACTCCTTCATTTCACATTTGAGAAGATTGAGGCCCAAGAGATCAAAAAATGGTCTAAAATTACAAAGGAGGATAAAGAAAAGAAGAGAAACCAATGACTCCAGAGTCTCGGATCTCAAACCTAGGTTATTTTGCATAGAAACAGAGTCTATCCAGCCCAATCAGGGTTTCTATTTATTCAGAGATGATGGAGATTAGGTATCACAATCCTGGACTTCAGGCTTTATTGCAAAGCTGTAGTCGTCAAGACAGTATGGTACTGGCAAAATAACAGAAACAAAGATCAATGGAAGAGAATAGAAAACCCAGATGGACCCACAACTAATATGCTCCATTAATCTTTAACAAAGCAGGAAAGAATATCCAGTGGATATTCAACAAATGGTATGGAAAATTGGACAGCCACATGTAGAGGTACGAAACTGGACCACTTCCTTATACCATACACAAAAATAAATTCAAAATGGATGAAAGACCTAAATCTGAGAAGGAAACCATCGAAATCCTAGAGGAGAACATAGGCAGCAACCTCTTTAACCTTGGCCATAGCAAGTTCTTACTAGACATGTAAGTCTCTGGAGGCAGGGGAAACAAAGACAAAAATGAATTACTGGTACTTCATCAAGATAAAAAGCTTCTGCACAGTGAAGGAAGTAACACAACTAAAAAACTAAAAGGCAGCCTATGAATGGGAGAAGATATTTGGAAATGTCATTACAGATAAAGGGCTGGTATCCGAGATCTATAAAAAACTTCTCAAATTCAACACCCAAAAAGCAAATAATCTGTCAAGAAATGGGCAGAAGACACGAACAGACACTTCTCCAAAGAAGACGTACAAATGTCCAACAGACACTTGAGAAAATGCTCCACATCCCTTGGCATCAGGGAAGTACAAATCAAAACCACAGTGATATGCCCCCATCTTACACCACTCAGAATGGCTAAAATTAATAAGTCAGGGAACAACAGATTTTAGCGAGGAAGCAGAGAAAGGGGAACCCTCCTATACTGTTTCTGGGAATGCAAGCTGGTGCAGCCAATCTGGAAAATAGTATGGAGGTTCTTCGAGATGTTAAAAATAGAGCTACCCTATGACCTAGGAATTGTACTACTTGGTATTTACCCCAAAGATACAGATGTAGTAAAAAGAAGGAGCACATGCATCCTAATGTTCATAGCAGAAATGTCCACAATAGCCAAACCGTGGAAGAAGTCCAGATTCCATTGATAGGTGAATGGGTAAAGAGGACGTGTGCATGTACACACACACACACACACACACACACACATACACACAGAGTGGAATATCACACAGCCATCAGAAATGAAACTTTTCCATTTGTAATGTCATGGATGGAACTGAAGGTATTATGCTATGTGAAATAACTCAATCAGAGAAAGGCAGTTATATGATCTCATATGTGGAATTTAAGAAACAAAACAGAGGATCATAGGAAAACAGAAAAAAATAAAACAAGTTGAAACTTGAGAGGGAGATAAACCATAAGAGACTCTTACAGGATACAAACTAAGGGTTGCAGGAGGCGAGGTGGTGGGTGTGATGTAACTGGGGGATGGACATTAAGGAGGGCACATGATGTAATGAGCACTGGGTGTTATATAAGACTGATGAATCACAGACCTCTACCTCTGAAACCAATAATATATTATTTGTTAATTAATTGAATTTAAATTAAAAATTATTTCCCCTCAAGAAGAAAAAAAAATTACTGTTCACTCTGCACTAATATCTGAATTTTTACATATGCTATTTTGTTAATTCTCATTGAATCAGGTGAGAATGTATTTGTTCTGTCTCCCTAACATGAATGTAAAGTCTTTTCTAGCATAGATTCCACCTATTCTATGAATAATGTCTTCATCAAAATCCAAATAGAGTTTACCTTCAGTATCTGTATGATATAAAATATATCCCCCAGTGAGGATGCTATACAGCCATGCCAACTGAAATAAGGGAATAGTATACGCTTGGCTTTTTCAGAGTTCACATAACAGATATTCATGTATCATGAAGTCCACACCACTGTATTCTAGGGATAACTAGTCCCTCACTTCAGGAAGCTCACAGTCTAGTACAGTGCTTCTTAAACATTAGTGGGCATATGAACCGGGGTGCTACTAAGAGTGCAGATTCATTCCTGCCCCCGGTGTTAACTGGGAGGTCCAAGTGTTGCTCAGGAATCTGTATTTGCTGAAAAGAAAAAAAAAAAAAAAGGAATCTGTATTTGTGATGAGCACTCTACTGACTCAGTTTCAAGTGGTCCTTCCACATCACTCAGGGAAATACTCTCCAGTAGATCAATACGCCTTTTGAAAACAAAGCCAAGAGGACATCAAGGAAGACTGGCATGAAAATCCCATTGTACCACAGTAACTGACCAAGCCTGTGGGAAGACAAAGGTTGTGGGTTGAGAGTGTGATAAGAGGGGATTACACACTTGTATCTACGGTGATAAAAATAAAATGGATCCAAGTATAAGGGATCCACATGCTTTTTGAAGGATAGGTTGTAACTCCAGTGTGCAGTTTTTCTGTATTTTTTCTTCTGGAAGATTTTAAGTGTAAGATTCATAGTTGGGAGTACTCTTTGAAATGTCCTGAAGTTGCTAAGATAAAGAAAGAAGACAACAGAAAGTAGAAACTCTGAGTCTTTAGGACTCACCTGTACAGAAGCTTCTGGGGCTTTCTCAAGTCCACTGCTCACGGATCAGAAACATAAGACCTCTGACCTCACTCCTGCGGGGAGGTCATAGCATGTCTGGGAAACTGCAGTGCTGCTTGTAGGGAAGGGAACGGGGCATGATTACCTAGAGAGTAAAATAAAGCCACCTCAAAGCCTGGTCCTACCCTTCTGGTCAGTAAGAGGTCCATAGAGATCAGGGGCATAAATAAGCTGAGACTAAATGACAAATGGATTTAAAATATTCTGAGTATCCAAAACTTATAAATAACTCCTACAAATCAATCACCGGAAGGCAGACAACTGAGTAGAAGTGTGGCAAAAGAAGAGGCACATCACAAAGTAGTCTAAATAGCCAGAGAATGTTTCCAGAGGCTCAGCTTCATTAGTGAACAGGGAAGTGCCAGTGAAAACCTCAGGAGCCTTCACTGCACGCCTACTGCGGTGTCTAAAAGGAACAGGGCGCTCTGAGTGTTGGCAGGCTTGCCAAGCGACGGTGTATTTTAACACGGCTGCTGGGATGGCAAACCATACAACTGCTTCGGGAGACTCCCACCCTCTCCAGCCCAATAGCTCCTAGTGACGAGCACAGCAGAGATGCATACATGGCTTCGCCAAGAGACAGGTTCCCATTGTTCACAGCAGCACCCTTTGTAATAAGCAAAACTGGAAATAACTCAAATGTCCATCGGTGAAATAACAAAGTGTAATATTACCATGTGGCACAACACATACACAATTAGCTGTGACTAGTGACAGAAGCCAAACACAAAAGCATGTATACTGCTTTGTTCCCTTCATATAAGATCAGAAACAAGCAAAAGTAGCCAATCGGGTTAGAAGCCAGGAAAATTACTACCTCAGGTAGAGGTGGGAGGCAGGGAGACACTGCCTGAAGGGGGCACAGAGGAGTAGGCAACCGAGGTGCACAGAGTATAGTCACGTGGGTGCTTCTGCTTCATGAAAATTCATCCCGCTGGACGTTTAGCCATTTGCACACTTTTCTGCACACCTTATACCCAATACGATTTCACCCCCACCCCCTAAAAAACTCCCACAAATATATAAACATGCCGTAGCAAGAGGGAACTAAATCAGAGAATCAGTTTTCTGGTCCCAGAAAGGCAAAGGCACATTTTACTGGGCTGCTTTGTTTCTGCCCAATCAAGGAAAAGATTGTTTCTGATGGAGTGTGTGCAATGAGATTCTGCAGCAGTCTCCCTCAGATCTAGAGGAGCTGGGATCAAGCCCCACATCGTGCTCTCTGCTTAGCAGGGAGCCTGCTTCCCCCACCCCTCTCTGCCTGCCTCTCTGCCTACTTGTAATCTCTCTCTGTCCAATAAATAAATAAAATATTAAAAAAATAAAATGATTAGATCTTCTTGTTGGACAGACCCTTTAAGTATGATATAGTATCCTTCCTCATCTTTTATTATGGTTTTTGGCTTAAAATCGAATTTTCTGATATAAGAATCGCCACCCCAGCTTTCTTTTGATGTCCATTAGAATGGTAAATTGTTTTCCATGTCCTCACTTTACATCTGAAGTGTTTTTGGGTCCAAAATGAGTTTCTTTTTTTTTTTTTTTTTAAAGATTTTATTTATTTATTTGACCGACAGAGAACACAAGTAGGCAGAGAGGCAGGCAGGGAGAGAGAGGAGGACACAGGCTCCCCGCTGAGCAGAGAGCCCGATGCGGGGCTTGATCCCAGGACCCTGGGATCATGACCTGAGCTGAAGGCAGAGGCTTTAACCCACTGAGCCACCCAGGCACCCCCAAAATGAGTTTCTTATAGACATATATTGATGGGTCTTGTTGTTTTTTTTTTAATCCATTCTGATACCCTGTGTCTTTTGATTGGGGCATTTAGCCCATTTACATTCAGGGTAACTATTGAAAGATATGAATTTAGTGCCATTGTATTGCCTGGAAGGTGACTGTTACTGTATATTGTCGCTGTTCCTTTCTGGTCTGTTACTTTTAGGTTCTCTCTTTGCCTAGAGGACCCCTTTCAATATTTCCTGTAGGGCTGGTTTGGTGTTTGCAAATCACCTTAATTTTTGTTTGTCCTGGAAGCTTTTTATCTCTTCAATTTTCAATGACAGCCTAGCTGGATATCGTATTCTTGGCTGCATATTTTTCTCATTTAGTACTCAGAATATATCATGCCAGTCCTTCCTGGCCTACCAGGTCTCTGTGGGTAGGTCTGCTGCCAATCTAATATTTCTCTGTTGTATGTCACAGACCTCTTGTCCCAAGCTGCTTTCAGGATTTTCTCTTTGTCACTGAGACTTGTAAGTTTTACTATTAGATGATGGGTTGTGGACCTATTTTTATTGATTTTGAGGGGGATTCTCTGTGCCTTCTGGATTTTGATGCTTGTTCCCTTCACCAAATTAGGGAGATTCTCTGCTGTAATTTGCTCCAATATACCTTCTGCCCCGCACTCTCTTTCTTCTTCTGGAATCCCAATTATTCTAATACTTATGGTATCACTTATCTCTTGAATTCTCTCCCCGTGGTCCAGTAGTTGTTTGTCTCTCTTTTCTCAGCTTCTGTATTCTCCATCATTTGGTCTTCTATATCCCTAATTCTCTCTTCTGCCTCATTTATCCTAGCAGTAAGAGCCTCCATTTTTTATTGCGCCTCTTTAATAGCTTTTTAAATTTCAACTTGGTTAGATTTTAGTTCTTTTATTTCTCTTGAAAGGGTTTCTCTAGTATCTTCCATGCTTTTTTAGAGTGCAGCTAGCACCTTGATAATCATCATTCTGAACTCTAGTTCTGACATATTACTAATGTCCATATTGATTAGGTCCCTAGCCATTGGTATTGCCTCTTGTTCTTTTTTTTTTTTTTTTTGAGGTGAGATTTTCTGCTTTGTCATTTTATCCAGATATGAATAGATGAATGAGAGAACAAAATACTAAAAGGATAGCAATGACCCCAGAAAAATATACACTAACTAAATCAGAAGCGACCCAAAACTGAGTGGAGAAGAAAGGGGGAAAAATATATATATATATATTAGACTAGTGAATAGAACAGAACCACACATTTGATTTTGGGTGTATTTTGGTCTGTTAGAAGAAACTACCTCCCAAAATTTTAAGGAAAGAAAAACTTATATATGTATATACAGACACACACAAACATAAGGGCAAATGTGATGAAGTGATGGAATATGACTGTAAAGATGAAAATTTAAAAAGATTCTAAAAAAGGAACTGATAAGATAAGTTGATTGAAAAAAGAATAAAAAAAAGAGGAAAGAATGCGATCAGGCTGGACTAGAACAGAGCTGTGCACTAGGTTTAGGGTATATTTTGATCTATTAGAAGAAACTGTATGCCAAAATTTTAAAGAAAAAAAAATATATGTATACAAAAAATAAGATTAAATACAATGAAGGGATAAAATATGACTTTAACAATGAAAATTTAAAAAGATTTTAAAAAAGGTATTGCTAAGATAAAGTAGTTAAAATTGTTAAAATATTAAAGAGGAAAAATTAAAAAAGAATAAGAGAAAATAAAATTAAAAAATTTAACTTTGAAAGACTAAAGGATCATGAGAAAAAAGCCATGAATTCTATGTGTTGCATTCCTGTATCTCAGTTCTTGTTGATCAGTGAACTTGCTCTTGGCTGGATTTCTTGCTGATCTTCTGGGGGAGAGGCCTGTTGTAGTGATTCTCAAATGTCTTTGTCTGAGGCAGAATTGCACCACCCTTGCTTCTCCCCCCTGTGGTCTGTCTTCCCATAGGTTACCTCAGATTCACTTCTCTGCACATCCTACTTTCCATAAAGTGGTCGCTTTTCTGTTCCAAGAATTCTTCTCTTCTATCTCCTGTTGAGTTTGTAGGTGTTTGGAATGGTTTGATAACTATCTAGCTGAATTCCTGGGACCCGATGATATTTGGGTGTCCTACTCTTCCGCCATCTTGTTCCTCTCTCTGTATGAAGCTTCTTTATGTGTCTGTATCTCTTTCTCCTTGTAATTTTTTAAAAAAAGATTTATTTATTTAACAGAAATCACAAGTAGGCAGAGAGGCAGGCAGAAAGAGAGGAGGTAGCAGGGTTCCCGCCGAGCAGAGAGCCCGATGTGGGGCTTGATCCTAGGACCCTGGTATCATCACCTGAGCTGAAGGCAGAGGCTTTAACCCACTGAGCCACCCAGGCGCCCCTCTCCTTGTAATTTTTATCTATTTCCTATTTATTTACAAAGCCCTTACCTACAACAAATCTTGGTATGTGGTGAACACCCATTAAGAGCTCTTTGCATAAATGAATCAGTTCATCTTCTGTTGGTAAAGGTCAATATTATTTTCTAGCTCTCTTCCATCTAACTCACGACTTGGCTGACCATTTTTCTACATGTAATATTCTCTTTACTGCGCTCTTTACATCTTTGTTTCTTAAAGTATAGATCAGAGGGTTAAGGCTGGGTGTGATGATTGCATAAAAGAGAGTAAGGAACTTCCCCTCATCTTGGGATGTGCTATTCTGTGGCCTCATATACATGTAAATGATTGTTCCATAAAACAGAGTTACTACTGTGAGGTGGGAACCACATGTATTAAGGACCTTACGCCATCTTGCCTCTGATTTGATCCTCATGACAGCTTGAGTGATAACTCCATATGAGATGAGAATTAGTGATATAGGTGCTAGAAGAAATAACACTCCAAGAGCAAAGACAGTGATCTCAATTACTTTTGAATAGACACAAGCCATCTTGATCAATGCTGGCATCTCACACAAAAAATTATCCACCTCCCGATGCCCACATCTTGGCAAATTCAAAGTCAAGGAGCAAACAATTAAGGCACTGCCAAGACCACCTAACCAGGCGGTGAGCACCATCTTCTGGCAAAGCTGAGGGTGCATTATGACCGTGTAGTGAAGAGGTTGACAGACAGCAGCATAGCGGTCATAGGCCATCACAGCCAAGAGAAGACATTCTGTGGATCCTAGGTCAAGGGCAAAGAAGAACTGGAGCACGCACCCTCCATATGTAATAGACCTTGTTGGACCCCATAGATTTACCAGCATCTGGGGGATAATGCTAGTTGTATAGCAGAGGTCCAAAAAAGACAAATTGGATAAGAAGAAATACATGGGCGTATGGAGCTGGGTGTCTAGGTAAGATACAAGAATGATGGTTGTGTTTCCTACCAGAGTCACAATATAGAAGATGAAGACCACCCCAGAGATGACGGGTTCTAATTGGGGTCGATCAGAAAAGCCCAGCAGGATGAAATCTGTTGTGGAACTTCCATTGTTTGTGTCCATGGCTCCTTAGGAAAATCTAGGAGACAAGATCATGGTAATCAAAATAGCATCAGCCCTAGGCAGAAATAAAAATCTCTGTAGTTTGCCATGAATATCCCAAACTCACTCATTCTTGTGTTTTCTCTCATTTGGAACACCTCTGTTAATGCTTTCTTGTGTTCAGTGCCAAAAGCCTCTCTGTGTTCACTCATAACCAGAATGGTTTTAACAATAATATGGTAAACCCAATCACACTGAATTGTAAATCACTGAAAGGGTTTAATATACCATGACACCTATGGTTCTGTGTATTTTGATTAATTAAGAAATTCATGAAGTTAATGTTATATTTGAAGAGCGGGATATATTTTGAGGTGTTGTTCCTTCTTGAATGCATGACAAATTTTTCCCTTGTCAAAGGAATGGAATTTAAGATAAAAGGTTAAGTGACCCATTTTCTTGGAATAAGCTTCACTATTTGGTAGCAGGATCACTTTCCATATTCACTTCTAGATGTGTCCATTCCAGCCATCGCCATCACCATCACCACAAGCTCCTCCTCTTGTCTCCCCTCCTATTCGCAATTGCAGACACAGCTCTTCCTGTGTATTTTGGTGTTCCCAGTTATAGTGATCTTTTTTGGTGCCAGGAAAATATTGTCTTTCCTTTTACCCTTAATTTCCATGGACAGAGGCCATGTGTTTCTTGGAACACCTTTCATGACTGTTATCACTCCAGGTAAACAGCCTACTGCCTTGTCGTAGAGTTAAGAGTGGACTCCAGAACACTGGCTAACCACTTACACACAGCAGCCACCTGTGTCAGCTCCTGCTCACCTGACCATCAGCAAGATCGGTAACTCGGGCAAGATGTAGCTCAGGAAGTAGTCAGTGAGTTGTTTCTCTGCATGGCCTTTACCAAATGTATGAGTCGATCCTCTGGTTGCTTTAGAACTCTATAGGTAAAGCCTATTTCAATTCTGAAAGATTACAGAAAAGGGATTAGGAGAACATAAATTTCACTATTTCTGAATATCATCATTATCAGATCATTAAATAGATGGGCTGTTTAATCATTGAATTATTTATAATCTTTTAAGGTTTTTTTTTTTTTTTTTTTTTGGTTTATAAGTGTTTTATGCATATAATTTTTTTTTTTTTTTTTTTTCACTTTGACCGATACCGTTTCTGCCGGGGAATTACTCCGCGAAGAGCGGCAGTTCACTGGGAATCCGCATAAAATATGGAACGCTTCACGAATTTGCGTGTCATCCTTGCGCAGGGGCCA
Organism: Mellivora capensis; assembly: GCA_004024625.1. Taxonomy (NCBI): domain Eukaryota; kingdom Metazoa; phylum Chordata; class Mammalia; order Carnivora; family Mustelidae; genus Mellivora; species Mellivora capensis. The sequence goes on along the minus strand of PISX010010384.1, from coordinate 9,748 downwards.
TGCTAATCTTCTCTGTATCGTTCCAATTTTAGTATATGTGCTGCCAAAGCGAGCACTGCATATAATTCCTTTTTAAAAAAGATTTTATTTATTTATTTGACAGGAGAGATCACAAGTAGGCAGAGAGGCAGGCAGAGAGAGAGAGGGAAGCAGGCTCCCTGCTGAGCAGAGAGCCCTATTCGGGGCTCGATCCCGGGACCCTAAGATCATGACCTGAGCCTAAGGCAGCTGCTTAACCCACTGAGCCACCCAGGCACCCTATGCATATAATTTCTGACCATGAACTTCAGACCTAGGGTACTGAGTATTCATGGTGTGTTTGGGGACAAGGACTAATAAATTTATTTGCTGCAGTTACAGTAAAGTAAATTAAATTACCTACAGTATTTGATTGTTACAAGCAGTTTAATTAGAACATGAAAATGTTATAATCATGAAAAGGAGCTGTTATTACTAAGTAGTTTGAGATAGGGATATATTTTTTCTCAATACAACATGGAAATTTAATGTATTTATGTGGTGGATGTCAGCTAAGTTGGACATAGTGCTTAACTGCACAGATTCTGGACTCAGAGCTTGGTGTCAAAGCCCAGGCTCACTACTTGGAGGTAATGTGTCCTTGGGCAATTATGTAAGCTGTTTGCACATCAGATTTCTCTGTATGTTCAGTAAAGACAATAATATTCCTCAAAGGGAGGTGTTGTGGGTTAGTATTTGTGAAAACACTAGGAACAGAACTTGGTTTATATTTAATTCTCAAAATTAAAAATTGTATTCATCTACCCACAAATTATTATTATTCTGTTTATCCCTGCTCTCTTCATTTTTCATACTGGTTATATTACTGTGATAGGCTGGAACTAAACTTGGAATGCTTAAAATTTTACATCTGCATGACTTTTTAAATGCATAGACACTCATGTACACAAAGTGAAACACACACGATATACATACTGAACTGATAAACCCAGAGGCAGGGGAGGACAGAGGACTTAGCTCCCAGCATGCCTTACGATGCACTAGAGTTCTTTGCCCCCGTAAGATGGAATAGCGTGGGGATTCAAAGGCCACAGAAATTTAGAGCTGAAATAGACTCAGAAAGCAGGATCCAGTCTTCTGCCCTAGGAACGAGGTCTCCTACAGAACGTTTACACAACTCCCGTTTTCAGAGTTTCATAGCTGTCCTTTAGTCAGTGCCTCATCCCTACATCCAGGCACTGGCTCTTTTTCTTTATTCCGGGAATGACACAGAATAAGTCAATTCAACGTGACTTCATTAAAAGAACAGTTTTGTTATACAACAAAACAGAGAGAGAAAAGCAAAAGTCTGATGAGTTAAGGTGAATTTCTTGTAACCAACAGGCAGATCAAGAAGTTGAACTGTGACAAGCACCCCAGTAGCTTCTTCCAGTTGCATCCCAATCATTACTTCTCCCTTTCCCCCAAATAGTCACTATCCTGATATTTGTAGTAATCACCCCCTTGTCTTTTAATAGGTAGATTATCAAAATATGGATCTCTAGACAATATTGCTCATTAAAAATTGTTTATATGTCTTTTGAGTTTCCTTCAATATTAGAACCTAGTATCCAATATGCTCTTAGGTTTATGTTTCCATAGTAAGTGGTTGATGGCTGTCAGCTGCTCCTAACACTGTATGATGTTTAATTACCACGCTTCTTTGGTTGTGATCGATTGGACTTACCGTGGTTTACTGAATGCCTTCAGTTAGTGCGTTGGGAAGTGAGCACCTCCTCTAGCTATGCTGTACAACTGAAGAAGGCTAGGAGCATTCATAATGCATGTACAGTTTCTAAAACACATGTTAGCTAGGTTTTGCAGGTTCAGAGCATCATTGGCTCAGTTTAAGCTTTGGGTCACATAAGGTCCCAGGAATCCTGATTAAATGTGTCAAACCTGAAATTACACATTATGTAATTTAATGTTGCAAATCAAAATATAGGACTTTTCCTTTATGGTTGTAAACATTTCTATGTTGGTTTAAGGCTTGGGTCTCAACTTTTAGCTATTTTTGTAATTTTAATACACAAGTGAACATAATATTAAAAAGGAGAGAGTGCAAGCTGAAGAAATGGATGTTAAAAAAGAGGCACATGATATTTCCACTGAAATGGATTTTCAGTTTTAATGGTCTGGACTTCAGTTTCTAATAGCATAGCATGGTCTGGACTTTAGTTTCTTTCTTTTTTAAAAAAGATTTTATTTATTTATTAGAGAGAGAGAGTGAGTGAGAGAGCAAGAATGAGGAAAGCATGAGCAGGTGGAGTTGATCTGTGTATCAGCTCAGGCAGATGGAGAGGGAGATGGAGAGGGCTGGTTCCCAGGACCCTGGGATCATGACCTGAACTGAAGGCAGATGCTTCCTGAGCCATTCAGGCACCCCTGGACTTTAGTTTCTAATGTTCCTTTTTCCAGTGAAATGTAAGAGAATAGAAGCAAATGTATTTAAACACAATTTGAAGTATAGAATGGTGTGGAGGGAAACTAGAAACAAAACTAGAAACACACTTACCTTTCAGGAGGGAAGAATTCACAGCTGTTGGTATCTCATGTAGTCCGTTGACACCCATGTTCCCATGATGGTGAGCCTTCATTTCGTGGGTAATCAGAAGGATTCTTGTTCGGCAAGTTACTGAGTCCATGAAATACTGATTAGCTCCCACTCTCTTGTACCAATACCACAATCACATTTGCATTGAAATGCACCAGCTGAACTAAGATTCAGTGAATTCTTTAATGTGGATGTTGGAGAAAAACTGCATGTGGGACTGGTGGAAAATTTGATGAATTTGGTTTGTTGAATTTTTTTTTTTGATGGGATATTTGTAGTCTTTTGTGTACACTCCTGTTGGACATATTTGTAGGTGGGTCTCTGCCCAATTAAACCAAGAGAGCCCTCTGCTGGTCTGAGTGTACTCCAGGAAGTGTTTATGTAGGACGGTAAATGTTAATGTGCTGTAGACCTGGGGACTGGTGCCCCACAGAGGTGATTAACAAATCTTAGACCATGGTCAGAGGCTCAGCCAAGCAATTATTTTAGGAAAGCTTCCCTTAAGACATCGGGTTTCACTTGTTCTTTTTTCCCTTGATTTTTCCTTTTAGATTTCCTCCATGGAAATTAATTTCAGAGATGAACTTACTTATGTATGAAATTTACTATTGAAGATTGAAAATATAATGTAAACCATGTCTATAAAAATAAACACATTTAATTGAACTTTTAAATTGGAGAATAGTAGGCAATCACCTAGGTGTTGTGTTTGCAGGAAAGAAAAAAATTTTTTTTTAAATAATCATAAACATGTAAATAATCGTAAGCATGTGAGTCATGAGCCATATCATCCTTGTTCCATTTTCAGTGAGTTAAAAATAGTAACATGAGCACAAGTAGTGTACCACTCAGCTTGGGAGCTGGGATCTTACTACGAGCCTACAGCTGCCTCTGTGCCTTTACACTCTCTTGTTCCTACCTGACCCCCAGGTGATCTTGAGTTTTGTGTTCATCATGCACTTGCATTAGAATGTGATTTGTGTATCAACTCATGCGCATCCATATGTCTCTGTCTGATATCTAAATGGCATGTATTTTTTTTTAAGGATTTTATTTATTTATTTGTCAGAGAGAGAGGGAGAGAGAACAAGCGAGCACAGGCAGACAGAGTGGCAGGCAGAGGCAGAGGGAGAAGCAGGCTCCCTGCCGAGCAAGGAGCCCGATGTGGGACTCGATCCCAGGACGCTGGGATCATGACCTGAGCCGAAGGCATCGGCTTAACCAACTGAGCCACCCAGGTGTCCCTAAATGGCATGTATTTTAAAGATTAGTTTATTTGAACTTCCACCCCACTGACAAAATGTTGGGTGAAAAAAAGAAAGTCCCAAAAGCACGTATCACATCTTATATGTGCTTTTGGGACTTTCTTTTTTTCACCCAACATTTTGTCAGTGGGGTTATCCAGTCTACTTTGTGTAGGTTCATTTATTTCTATTACTGTGTGATATTCTGTTTGTGACTATATTACAGTTATTTTGTCTCTTCACATTCTGGTTACAGTTCTTGGCTTATATGAAAGGCATTGGGAGGAACAATTTTTTTTTTTTTATGTCTCTTGGGTCCTGTATGCAGGAAGGTCTTTTGTGTGTATGCCTAGGACAGGGATTGCTGGTTAGGAGATAAGCAAACTTCAGAAGGCATTTTCCTCCAGAGTGGTTCTATCAATTTATTGTATGCTAGTTTTGTATAAGTTATTCCATTAACCTACATTTTCTCTAATGCCTGGTGTTGCAGACTTTTAAATCATTGCCAACTGAAGAATTATAAATGCTATTGAGTTGTGGCCTTGGTATTCATTTCCCTAATCACTAATGAGATTGACTACATTTCCATATACCTACTGCTATGTGCAGTTGTCTCTCTATGAAAATCCTGTTTGTACATTCTGACAATTGTTTTTCGGCATTGCTTCTGCTTTTTTCCGTCTTAATTTATAGGGTTCTTTATAATTGCTTTTAACTATCTGTTGCTTGTGTGCTCTGTAACATTTTCTCTCAGTTTGTTGCTTGACATTTTACTTTAAAAAATATGTCTCCGGGGACGCCTGGGTGGCTCAGTTGGTTGGACGACTGCCTTCGGCTCAGGTCATGATCCCGGACACGGAGGATCGAGTCCCGCATCAGGCTCCCAGCTCCACGGGGAGTCTGCTTCTCCCTCTGACCTTCTCCTCGCTCATGCTCTCTCACTGCCTCTCTCTCAAATAAATAAATAAAATCTTTAAAAAAAATATGTCTCCTATGATGACTAACAAAACATAATAAAAAAATAGAAGAAAAAGTCTCTTGCTCATCAGGATTTTTAAATTAAAACATGGAAGAATCTTTTTTTTAATTTTTTTAAAGATTTTATTTATTTATTTGGCAGACAGAGATTACAAGTAGGCAAGAGAGGCAGGCAGGGAGAGAGAGGAGGAAGCAGGCTCTCCGCGGAGCAGAGAGCCTGATGTGGGGCTCGATCCCAGGACTCTGGGATCATGACCTGAGCCGAAAGCAGAGGCTTTAACCCACTGAGCCACCCAGGCGCCCCGGAAGAATCTTTTTTTAAGTTAATTTTATTTTTTCAGTGTGAAACATGGAATCTTTTAATTGGTCTTTAAGAAGTCCTTCTCTAGGGGCGCCTGGATGGCTCAGTCTGTCAAGCACCTGTCTTCGGCTCAGATCATGATCCCAGAGTCCTGGGATCCATTCCCATATTGAGCCCCGTGCTTAGTGGGGAGTCTGCTTTTCCCTCTGCCTATGCCTGCTTCTCCTTCTCCCTCTGCCTGCCATTCCCCCGCTTGTTCTCTCTCTCTCTCTCTGTCAAATAGGTAAATAAAATCTTGGAAAAGAAAAAAAAAAAAAAGAAATCCTTCTGTATTCCGAAATGAGAAAGATACTAAGGTTCTGAAATGTTTTATTTATTTTATTTTATTTTATTTTTATTTTATTTATTATTTATTTGACAGACAGAGATCACAAGTAGGCAGAGAGGCAGGCAGAGAGAGGGGAGGAAGCAGGATCCCCACCGAGCAGAGAGCCCAATGTGGGGCACAATCCCATGACCCTGGGATCATGACCTGAGCCGAAGGCAGAGGCTTTAACCCACTGAGCCACCCAGGCACCCCATGTTTTAAAGTCATACCCTAAATATACCTGGGATTAATGTATGTATGTGGTAGAGGGTCGGAGACCAAAATTTTTTGCCGTGTAAGTAACCAAATTCCAATTTAATTTATTGAAATAGTTTTTCTTTCCCCAGTGATTCCCTCATAGCTCTTGAATATATCAAGGTCCTGCACGTGTATGTGTGCGTGTGAGTGTGCCAGCATGTTTCTGGGCTTTGAATTCTGCTCTACCAGTCAGTGTGTCTTTTCCTCTGATGATACCACCTAGTGTCAGTTTTTTTAATAACTTATTTAAATTCAATTAATTAACATTGTGTATCATTAATTTCAGATGTAGAATTCAGTTATTCATCAGTTGCATACGACGCCCAGCAAGCATTATATCACATGCCCTCCTTAAGGCCCACCACCCAGTCACCTCATCCCCAACTCCCCTGCCCTCCACAACCCTCAGTAGGTTCCCTATAGTTAGGAGTCTCTGAGGGTTTGCCTCCCTCTCTGATTTCCTCTTATTTTATTTTTTTCTCCCTTCCCCTATGAGCCTCTCTTTTGTTTCTTAAATTCCACATGTAAGTGAAACCATATAATAATTGTCTTTATCTGACTGACTTATTTTGCTTAGCATAATACCCTCTACCCTCTAGTTCCAGCATGTCATTACAAGACGCCTGAGTACTATTCCACTGTGTGTATGTGTATGTGGATAATATATGATATATATGACCTCTTCTTTATCCATTCATCTATTGGTGGACATCTGGGCTCTTTCTGTAGTTTGGCTTGTTGTGAACATTGCAGCTACGAACATTGGGATGCAGGTGCCCCTTCTTTTTACTACATCTTTATCTTTGGGTAAATACCCACTAGTGCAATTCCTGGGTCATAGGGTAGCTCTATTTTTGAGGAAACCTCTTGAGGCACCTCCATGCTGTTTTCTAGAGTGGATGCACTAGCTTGCATTCCCACCAACAGTGTAGGAGGGTTCCCCTTTCTCCACATCCTTGTCAACATCCTTGCCAACATCAATCATTGTTTCTTGACTTGTTAATTTTAGCCATTCTGACTGGTGTGATGTGGTATCTCATGCGTTTTTCTAAAATATGAGGTAGAGTTGATATATTAATTTCAGGTGTATAACATAATGATTCAGTATTTGTATATATTGCAAGATGATGATCACCACACTGAGTTTAGTGAACATTCCTCACTGTACATAGTTACAAGCCTTTTTAAATTCTTGTGATAATGATTTTTTAAAAAATATTTTATTTACTTATTTGACAGACAGAGATCACAAGTAGGCAGAGAGAAAGAGAGAGAGGAGGAAGCAGGCTCCCCACTGAGCAGGGAACCCGATGCAGGGCTTGATCCCAGGATCCTGATATCATGACCCGAGCCGAAGGCAGAGGCTTTAACCCACTGAGCCACCCAGGCACCCCTGTAATAATGATTTTTAAGATCTACTCGCTGAGGCATGCCTGGGTGGCTTAGTCTGTTAAGCATCTACCTTTGGCTTAGGTCATGATCCCAGGACCGTGGCATTGAGTCCCGCATTGGGCTCCCTGCTCAGCAGGGAGTCTGCTTCTCCCTCTCCCTCTGCCCTCCCCTCTGCTCATGCTCTCTCTCTCACTCGCTCTCAAATAAATAAAATCTTAAAAAAAGATCTACTCTCTGAGAAACTTTTAAATATGCAATACAGTATTATTAATTATAGTCACCATTCTGTACCTTAGATCCTGGTCAGTTAGTTGTTTTATAACAATTTTTGATTCCCTTCACCATTTCACCCACCCCCGCTTCTGGCAACCACCTCCTCTGTTCTCTGTGTCTAAGCTTTTTTTTTTTTTAATTTTACACATTGTTGAGGTCATATGGTATTTATCTTTTTCTGTCTGACTTTTTTCACTTAGCATTATTCCCTCAAGAGCTATCCATGTGGTCACAAGTGACAAAATTTCATGTTTAAAAAAGATTTTATTTACTTATATCTTTTAAGAGAGAGAGAAAGAGAAGGAGAGAGAGAATGAGCTGGGGTAGAGAGGGGGAGAGAGAGGGAGGAGGCTTGGGAATCTGAAGCAGACTCCATGCTGCGGTTGGAGGCAGGCCTGGGGCTGATCTCATGACCCTGAGATCATAACCTGAGCTGAAATCAGGATTCAGACCCTTAAATGACTGAGCTACCCAGGCACCCCAAAATTTCATTTTTTAATGGCTGAACAATATTCTGTGGAATATGTAATACTACATTTTCTTTATCAATGGACACTTACATCTTCAATGAACATGGGGTGTGTATATCTTTTCAAATTAGTGTTTTTGTTTTCTTGAGAATAATACTCAGGAGTGGAATTGCTGGAACATAGGGTAGTTCTATTTTTAATGTTTTGAGGAACCTCCATACTGTTTTCCATGTAGCCACCCAATTTACATTCCCACCAGCAGTGTATGAGCATCCTGCCCAGCTGGGAAACCCAGGTGCTCACTCACTTGCTCCCACCACCCCGAAGGAGAAGTTGTAGGCTGAGAAGGTCTCTCTTGGTGTGGAGATTTGCTGTTGCGGGTTTAAGGTGACATGGGTAGTAGAGGGAAGCTGCTCTGCAGGGCATTCGGTCTTGGATTGGTCTCTGCTCCGACAGCGTGCTGGGACTTCTCTGCTGCCAGAGGGCACAAAGCACTGTCATCACTTGTTTGTGTCACAGGCAGTGTTCTTTTGCTAGGAGATGTAGAGAGCTCCTCTTCTGATGGATTGGTGATGTCGCTCTTCTGATTCTAAGCATTTTCTTTTCTTTTAAAAAAAATTTAAAATCATTTAATTAACATGTAATATATTGTTAGTCTCAGAGGTGGAGTTTAGTGATTCATCAGTTGCATGTAACACCCGGGGCTCATTACATGAATTGCCCTCCTTAATGTCCATCACCCAATTACCCCATCCCACCACCCACCTCCCCTCCAGCAACCCTTAGTTTGTTTCAATAGTTAAGAGTCTCTTATTGTTTGTCTCCCTCTCGGATTTCATATCATTTTATTTCCTTTCCTTCCCTATGTTCACCTGTTTTGTTCCTTAAATTCTACATATGACTGAAATAATATGGTATTTATTTTTCTCTGATTCACTTATTTTGATTAGCATAATACCCTCTAGTTCCATCCACATTCTTGAAAATAGCAGGACTTCAACCTTTTTGATGGCTGCATAGTATTCCATTATATACACACATATATACATACACACAAACACACACACCACATCTTTTTTTTTAAATTTCTTTTTTAAAAAGATTTTTAAAAATTTCTTTTCAGCGTAACAGTATACATTGTTTTTTTAAACTTTGTAACCTACATTTTTATTTAAAGATAAATAAGGAACCTCTCTCATGTAATTAAATATGTTTCACAAATGGTATTTTTAATGTATACATAGTCTATTGCATGAACATATGTACTAAAAACAATTCATTATTGTTGAACATATGGGTTGAATAAACTATCTTCCTACTATACTGAATACCTTCATTAAATATTTTTTTTTTAATGTTTCAGGGTTCTTTTTTTTTCTTTTTTTTAAAATTTCATTTCTTTTCAGCGTAACAGAATTCATAGTTTTACACCACACCCAGTGCTCCATGCAATGCGTGCCCTCCATAATACCCACCACCTGGCTCCCCCAACCTCCCACCCCCGCCCCTTCAAAACCCTCAGGTTGTTTTTCAGAGTCCATAGTCTCTTATGGTTCATCTCTCCCTCCAATTTCCCTCCACTCCCTTCTCCTCTCCATCTCCCCATGTCTTCCATGTTATTTGTTATGCTCCACAAATAAGTGAAACCATATGATAATTGACTCTCTCTGCTTGACTTATTTCACTCAGCATAATCTCTTCCAGTCCCGTCCATGTTGCTACAAAAGTTGCATATTCATCCTTTCTGATGGAGGCATCATATTCCATAGTGTATATGGACCACATCTTCCTTATCCATTCGTTCGTTGAAGGGCATCTTGGTTCTTTCCACAGTTTGGCGACGGTGGCCATTGCTGCTATAAACATTGGGGTACAGATGGTCCTTCTTTTCAC
>PISX010010383.1:0-66768 GCA_004024625.1 Mellivora capensis | reverse complement strand
CTGTATTGATTAGGTCCCTAGCCTTTGGTACTGTCTCTTGTTCTTTTTTTGTGGTGAGTTTTTCCGCCTTGTCATTTTTTCCAGATAAGATTATATGAAGGAGCAAATAAAATACTAAAAGGGTGGCAAAGACCCTAGGAAAATGCCCTTTAAAGAAAAAATTGAATTAACTGCAAGACTAAAGAATCATGGGGAGAAATCCACGAATTCCGCACATTGCTTTCTCCTCCTCTGGAGTTCCGCTGCTCTCCTTGTTAAGTGAACTTGGTCTTGGCTGGATTTCTTTTGATCTTCTGGGGGAGGGGCCTGTTGTAGTGATTCTCAAGTGTCTTTGCCCGAGGCAGAGCTGCACTGCCCTTACCAGGGGCCGGGCTGAGTAATCCGCTCAGTTTCGCTTTCAGGAGCTTTTGTTCCCTGAGCACTTTCCGTAGAGTCCGGAGGACGGGAATGAAAATGGCGGCCTCCTAGTCTCCGGCCCGGAAGAGCTGAGATTCGGGGCTCCACTCCTCAGAGAAAAGCCCCGGCCCACTCACGTCTCCCTCGCCTCTGGCCGCGCTCCGAGCTCACCCAGCCTGCGACCAGTTCAAGGTAACCCTGAGCTGAGAGCTCACTCTTTGGCTCTGTCTCTGTAGCCGGCTTCCCGCTCCGATACCTGCTAGCTCTGCGACACTCAGACACCCCCGATCCCTTCTGTGACCCTGCGGGACCTGGGGCCACACTGACCCCGCATGGGCTTCACCCCGGTTTAGCCTCTGGAGCGATGTCCCTCCGTGGAGCAGACTTTTAAAAGTCTCGATTTAGTGCTCCATTGCTCCGCCGCTTGCCGGGAGCCGGCCCCTCCCCCGCGATCTATCCTCCTGTCGCTTTGGATTCACTTCTCCGCCGGTCCTACCTTTCAGAAAGTGGTCGATTTCCTGTTTCCAGAATTGCTGTTCTTCCTCTCTTCGATCTCCCGTTGGATTTGTAGGTGTTCGCAATGTTTTGTTAAGCTATCTAGCTGATCTCCTGCTACCTGATGTGGTCTCAGCTGCTACTTCTCCGCCATCTTGCTCCTCCCCCAACATGGATGTTTTCTGAACGAACTGATAGAAATACTGGTACTTGGTGAGCCATATGATGGTTTGCAAGGGAAGCTGTGCTAATCTCAGAACATGGAGATGTAATGTGTATTATATATAATCACAATATAATCATAAAAATAGATACAAACAGTAGCATTGTTGTCATGGTCATTATCAACAAAACAACACAAGCACTGTATTGAGCACCTACTATGGAGACGATATGCCTCTTGTCCATGGGTTCGTTTAGCTAATCCTCATGAAGCTCTTAATAAGTAAGTACCAGTCATATCCCCATTTTAAAGGTGAAGATACTGAGGAGGAGAATAGTTAGAAATTTGCCTCTGATCACACAGTTATCCATCCATTCACCCAGTGCACAGATTAGACTGTCTGACTCCACGATCAGGTGAATACAGTGGCCCAAGAAGTCTGCTTTACTGCTTCCCTTGTGTTTGGAGCTAAAGAAATCAGACTTTAAAGAGAACCTTTTTCCACTTTCATTCAATTCCTTTCAGCTTTCATTTCAGTGGAGTCTCTGTTGGACTTAATGTTCATGTAGAATTATCAAGTTAAATGACTACATTTTTCCCCTTAATTGACCATTTTGAATGGAATTGCTTGAATTTATCAGATGTTTTATAGTGCAATATGGTCTAGCATAGATATTACCAACCTATTTCCCACCATCACTACACCTGACAAATAAAATTCACATGTACAACATTCTATCATGTGCTTATCCAGAATTAATACACAAAGCACTGTAAGTAAAAGTCTGTAGTTTCTGCCAGGCCAGCTGCAACTCCATTCCTTTGTCTCCCACTTGTCCTAGGGTCTATAATTAAGGACCTATAGTCTAGAGAAATTGAGAGAGATGTGATGGCTTGACAAATATATCTTGAGCACCTTTAACGTGTAAAGAGCTGGATCACTGTGGTAGGCTTGTCGAGGATTTAAAAATAATAAGACAGCCTAGGAAAGATAGGCATTGACACCATTGCCAAAATCCCTTCAGTCACAAGGCAGTGAATAAAGGAGTGAGATGAGGAGAATATGTCAGCAGGGAGTGCTGAGTGTGGCCCATTCCCGAGTTTCTTAATTGGAATTATGCTGTTCAAATGTGGGTTATTTCTGGGAAATTCTGTACCATGAAGGTTTTTCTTGGTGTTAAAAACAAAAACAAAGTCTGGCAAAGAAAGGAAGGAGACTGGCGATAAAAGGAGACAGTGCAGGTAACGTAAACGGAGGAGGTGAATCTAAGCTCTCAATCCCAAAATGTTTTTACATCCCATAATATTATAAAATCACTGTCAGGGCACTTGGTATTTATTTATTAGCAGATAGTATGGCATTAAATCAAAAGAACTCTGTGTATAAACTGAACTCCCCAACCCCATGTTTGAATTTATAATGAGAATAAATACTTCTAAGATCCTGTATATTTATTTATTTTTCCATTACAAGTCATACAAGATAACAAAAATCACAGGATGCCTAAGGGAACTCAATAAATATTTAATGTAAACCTTCATTCTAGAGATGAGGAAACTCTAGCTCAAATAAGAAAAGTGACAAGATCCATACACAGCCAAAAAATATGTAAAATAGTTTTAATCAGAAATGTTTAGTTGTCCTACCTCCTCATCTCATTGTATAATTCATCTACATCACCATCAATCAATAAATCTAATTCTTCAAATACAGAATACTTTGGCTTGACTTCATAGAGTAAGATTTTTTAAAACTGGGCAAAGGAACAAATAGTAGCAAACATTAAGTAACTGGAATTTTTTTAAAACCAGAACTATTTGCATTGTTATTTTCAGCTCAGAGTGATAGGCTGATACCACTTTTAAATGGAAAACATATCTATTCCATATTTATAAATCTTTAGATTCTGCATGTGTCATGAAAAATGTAAGTAAATTTTATAGTACAGAGCTATATGAAATTAATTTCTATCCTGTGTCAAAAAGCTCTGTGGTAAGAAATTAGTGCATCAAACACTGGTTATTGCTGCCCTAAGGATTACATTGCCAGATGAAATTACACACCTCAAATCCCATCATTATCCTGGTATTTATTTTGTGTGTATGTCATCTAGGGAATATATAGTCTAAAATTGAGCATTTACCTAATCAACAGCTAAGGGAGTCTTCTGATTTCTGCCCCTTTTCAATCTAAAACAGAGTGTCTAGTTGTGAATATTAATATGTTGCTCACATATTAAGATATTAGTACCTACTGTTTCACATCATGGCACACTTATAAAATGATAGTTGTATGGCCATACTAAGGTAACCTGGGGGGAATCAAAGTGGAGCTTGGTAAAAACTATATATCCTTCTTTAAACAATGAAAATAAAAATAAAATAAAACAACTATAATATAAATAAAATTTTTAACAAAACAACCACAATAAAATGCAAAGTATTTGGGTAGATATTAAATACTTAATTTACATAAAACTTTCAAATAGCGTTTCCATGTTTTTTATTAGGAAATTTGTGCTTGCTTCTACATTTTTCCATCAGATTTTATACTTTAAGTGATGACTGTAATTCTAATCAAGATGTTTTAATATTAGATTATAATTTTTGATAATCACATTCAGCAAGAAAATTTTAATAATTTTTACAACTATCCAAAAATTTTCAAGAGTTGATTATTTTTGAATAACCTAGTTTTTCTTGGAGCACCTGGGTAGCTCTGTCAATTAGGCATCAGACTCCTGGTTTCAGCTCAGGTCATAATCTCATGTCCTGGGATCGGGCTCCCCACTCAGTGCAGAGTCTGCTTGTCCCTCTCCCCCCCCCTCTTTGGCTCTCTCTCAAATAAATAAGTAAATAAAATCTTGAAGAAAAAAGAACCTAGTTTCTCTTTTTTTTCTTTCACATGAAAAGATTATTGAAATGTCATCTTACAGTGTATATGAGATTGAATTCAATCCAATTTGTTGTGCTTTTATAAGTATGTCACAATAATTATGGTGGGAGGACCTGCTATTTTAAAGTGCCCACTTCTGTAACGCAGTCTTATCATCTTTATGTAAAGGCAGAGATATGGAGCAACTACCTAAAACTATGCTGGTAAGTTCTCCCTGAAATTCCACCCCTGACATGTTGTACCCATGCCCTAAAACATGAGTTCTTCCAGCAATCTTACAATCTTTTTTTTTTTTCCCTCTTCTCACTATGAGCATTGGCATACTGTGCAGCTAGGTGATGCAGAAATTGTTGTCCAGTGGTTGAATGTTGAGAAGACTGTGGTGGACCCATAGGTGTGGATATTTCTCATTGTGCCTGCCATGAGACCACTTTGGATCAATTTGACCCTCTTTCAGACTCTGCCTCTCTAGGGCCACCTTCCTGGGAGACCCTAGAGATGCTACTCATGGTTGAATGTGAAGAGCTCCAGGATTTTAGGTAACCTAGGCTTCACCTGGCAGCCTCAAAGCCTAAAGGGATCATTGCCTCATGTCCCACTTATAAACATTAGATTCATAACGATATACCTAAGCAGAATGGGTGCGCCCTCTGCTTTAGTTATGTGACTTTAAATAGCTTTTAAGAAATTTCAAAGTAGTACTCTAAATGGCAGATTTTTCTATTTTACTTTTTCTTAGCTAGACTAAACCTACAGCTAAAAAGGAGCTGAAAACAGGCTTTTCATACTGAGAACACACATTTATTCTTTGTCTACCACTTAAGACAATAATTTGGAAGGTAACACTGTTTGAACCAAAAAAGGGCAATACAAGTTAGGTTGGCACTTTGCCTCACCCAGGAAAGTTTATGGCGAGAAAGTGAGGAACAAGAGCAAAACAAACAAGCTCTTTCTGCTGGATTTATACTCTAACCATTTGACTTAACTTTATTGTTAATGATTTTGAACTGATTTAGACACATCCACATTTCAATATAACTTCAAAAAGGCTTTCTAAAGTAAATGGAGTATTTTACATGGTCTTGATATGGAAATAATGGCTTCTTTTTCTGTATATTTGTCTGTTCATTCATTTGTTCATTCTTGTATTCATGCATTTATCCATTTACATTTTTTTTTTTTTAGAATTTATTTTTTTATTTGTCAGAGAGAGAACACTATCAGGGGAAGTAGCAGGCAGAGGGAGAAGCAGGCTCCCCGCTGAGCAAGGAGCTCGATGGGGGACTAAATTCCAGGACCCTGGGGTCATGACCTGAGCCAAAGGCAGACACTTAACTGACTGAGCCACCCAAGGGTCCCTAATCCATTACATATTCATTCATATATTTACCAAGTTTTTGTTTGTGTAGACTTTACCTGGTATTGATCTAGCTGCTGGACTGGAAAGGTAAAAAAGGCATTGTCATCACCTTGGAGGCTCTCCTAGTCTTGAAGGGTGTTGTCGTGGTTAACACATAATAATCACTCAAATGGGCAAGTACCACTGTAGTCTTATGAACAGAATACCAGAAGAGAGCTATTTCATTTAGTCTCATTGTATATTTGACTATTTACCTGTCTAAGAGGTTGTGCTTTTAAGGGCACCATGCATGTCTTAGTTACTTTTATTTTACCTGCATTGCTTCAGATGTTTTATATGCAAGTAACTATGTTCATATGCTTAATTGCAAGAACTATATTTTAATTGAATATATATTCAGCTATTTCTTATTATCCCTCCCAACATTCTCCAAAAGGATGGATTTCGTTTTTGGAGAGTGACAATACTACCACAATTTCTACCAGTAAGAAAATGTGAAGATTAAAAGAAATAATGCATTTAAAGGCCTGATTTTGAACAGCTTTTTGAGGTATATTTGGCATAAAATAAACATGATTAGAATGCACGATATGGTAAGTTTTGACACATGTGTACATTTGTGAAACCTGTCACCACAATATCCAACACCCACAAAAGTCCCTTCATGCATTTTTTTTTTGCTAGTATAGATTTGTCTGTATTTTCTAATTTAAGAAAGAACTCATAAAGTCAGCATTTGGCTTCTTTCACTCAGCATAATTACTTTGAGATCATGTAAATAGTTTATTTTCTTTTAACAGCTAAGTATTATTCCATTGTGTAGATATACCATATTTGTTTATCCAATCACTTGTTGATGGGAATATGTGTTATTTCCAGTTAACTCAGCTTTTGAAACTAAAACTGCTGTGAATATTCAGTACAAGTCATTGTATGGGTAGATACTGTCACTTCTCTCAGGTAGATACATAGGAGTAGAATGGTGGAACTTATGGTAACGGTATGCTTAACTTTCTAAAGAAATGGACAAACTGTTTTCCAAAGTGGTTGTACCATGTTACATTTCCACTGGCAGTGTGAAAGAGTTATAACTCTTTTACATTCATCCCGAATTTTGCATAGTCTCTTATTTCTGTCATTCTAACATGTGTGTGGTGATATATCTTTGTTTTGATTTATATTTCCCTAATGACTAATGATTTTGATTATCTCTAGATTATTTTGTGTCATCCATACTTCTTTGTTTAATAAGGTATATGTTCAGATCTTTGTTCAATTGTTGTTTTCTTGAGTTTTTGAGAATACTTCATATATTCTAGAGATAAGTCCTTTGTCAGATATATGCTTTGCAAAAAAAAAAATTTTTTTTTTAGGCTAAGGCTTATCTTTTCATTCTCTTAGCAGGACTTTCAAAAAGTAGAAGTGTTTTATTTTTTGAAGTCCTAATTATTATTATTTTTCTTTTATGGATCATTTTTTTAATATGGTGTCTAAGAAATCTTTGTCTAAATCAAAGTCCTAAGATTTTCTCCTGTGTTTTTCTAAATGCTTTATAGTTCTATGACTTGCAGTTAGGTCTGTAGCCTGTTTTGAGTTAATTTTTTATGTGGTGTCAGGTATGGATTAAATTCACTATTTTGCGTATGGAAATACATTTTTTTCCAGCACAATTGTTGAAAAGGCTTTCCTTTTTCCATTAAATTGTCTACGTCAAAAAACTGCTCTGGGTAAATTTACAGACTCTGTTAATTGGTTCTTTTGTTTATCTCTAGGTCAATACCACACTTCTCAGTTACTTTAGCTTTTTTTTTTTTTTTCAAGTATTGAAGTTGCATAATAACAACCATTTAACTTTCTTCATTAAGATTATTTTGCCTAGGGGCGCCTGGGTGGCTCAGTGGGTTAAAGCCTCTGCCTTAGGCTCAGGTCATGATCCCAGATTTCTGGGATCGAGCCCCTCATCAGGCTCTCTGCTCAGCAGGAAGCCTGCTTCCTCCTCTCTCTCTCTGCCTGCCTCTCTGCCTACTTGTAATCTCTGTCTGTCAAATAAATAAATAAAATCTTTAAAAAAAAGTCCCTAATGCTTTAAAAAAAATTATTTTGCCTATCCTGAGTACTATGCATATCCACATGAATTTTGGAATTAGTTTTTCAATTTTGACAATATCACCTGTTGTACTTTGGGATTGTGTTGAATTTATTGATCAGTTTGGGCCTCTGTCGACCAGAACCCTTACTGATTACATAAGCAGTCAATTAACACAAGTTTTATATATTATGTGTATTACATATGATATTCTTACAATAAAGTAAGCTAGAGAAAAGGTAATGTTATTAAGAAAATACATTTAAAGTACTATGCTATATTAATTTTTTAAAAATATCCATGTATAGGTGGACCCATGCAGCTCATACCTATATTGTTTAAGGGTCAACTATATATGGGTTTCCTCTACTGGTATCTTAATATGTTAAATTACATTGGTTAATTTCCAAATGCTACAACAGCTTTGTAGTTTCAGAATAAATCTATTTAGAGATGATATATGATGCTTTTTAATAGTTAGATTTTATTTTCTGAAAATTGGTTTAGAATATTTTATCTGTATTCATGAGAGATATTGATGTGTAGTTTTCTAATGCCCTTTTCTTTCTCATTTTGATATCAGAGTAATGCTGGTTTCATATAATAAGTTGTGAAGTATTCCCTCCTCTTCAATTTCCTGGAGTTTGTTTAGAATTGGTATTGATTCTGTCTTAAATATTTGGTAGAATTTGCCAATGAAGTCATCGCCCCTGTAGTTTTAATTGTGAGATCTTTTTTCTCCATTTGATTTCTTTTAATAGATGCATATCTATTGAGATTTTCTATTTCTTAAGTGAGCTTTGGTAACTCATGTTTTTCTTCTAAGGTATCAATTTGTTGGCAAAAATACTAATCTCTAATGTTCTTTTGTTACACAGTTAATATGTGTAGAATCTGTAATTATGCTACCTCTCTCATTTCTGATCTTGGTAATTTGTGTCTTTTTTCCCCCCTGATTCATCTGACTGGAAATTATCAATTTTATTTTTTTTAAACAACTTCTGGTCTCATAGATTTTATGTATTATTTTGTTTTCTGTATTTTTTAGTTCAGTCTGATTTTTTTTTTAATTTCTTTCTTAAGCTGACGTTTGGTATAATTTTCTCTTTCCTAGCCTCTTAATGTGGTACTTGGAGTCATTGACTTGAAATATTTTTTTCTTTGTCCAATATAGGTATTTGCTGCTATAAATCTCCTCTGTTGCTTTAGTGGCATTCCACAAATACTGATGGGTTATGTTTTCATTGACATTTAGCTCAAGACAGTTTTTAATTTCCCTTTTGATTTATTCTTTGACCTATGGGTTATATAGAAGTGTGTTAAAGTTTATAAATATTTGGAGATTTTTTTTTCCAGAGACCTTTCTTTATTGATTTCTAATTGGTAGAACTTGAATTCTTTTACATTTTTTGAGGTTTGTTTTATGGCCCAGAATATGGCTTGTATTGATGAATGTTCCAAATGCACTTCAGTATGTGTTCCACTATTGTTGTATGAAGAGTTCTACAAATGTCAATTAGCAAGTTAGTTGACGATGTTTTAAAAGTCTAATATATCCCTACTGATTTTCTTATCTGCTTATTCTTTTGATTATTTTGCTTTATTCATTTTGTAACTCTTTTTGTCTGTTTGTTTGCATAGACATTTAGGACTATGATGTCCTTTGGAGGATGAATTGACCCCTTTATCATTATGAAATGATCTTTTTTGTTTCTGGTAATATTCTGTGCTCTGAAATCTGCTTTGACTGGTCTTAATATAACCCCTCAGCTTTCTTTTACAAGCAGATATTGTTAGGTTTAAGCCTATTATCTTGCTACATGTTTTCGATTAATCTGTTCTGAATCTTAGGTTTCATATGTTCTGGAGCTTCCCCTGGGATGAAGTTATGTTACATGAAACAGTCTCATTCTGGTTTTGCTTTTAGGCATTGTTAGGAAGGACCAGTCACATTTAGTGTAAGTATAATTATTGCACACACCGAGGCTAGACTCTTCCAAGTCCTCTAATATTTCGTGAATTGTGAGATTAGCTAGACTGGGTAATAGGAATTGGTGCTCTTCCAGGTCCTGTGTGCACCAGGCACTGTTACTGCTAATCCCTTTGAAATATTCTTTTCCTGCTTGGTGGTTTTTTCACATGCATGTACTAATCAGTATAGTGCTAAACACTTAAGGAGGACCCATTGCAGATCTCTGGAGTTCCCTCTGTATGCGGCTCTCTCCTTTTTGGCATTCTGTCCTTTCAACTGTAGTGGCCTTGATTTCTCATCTCTGGGTCTTCAGCTCAAGGAGTCAGCCAGGCTCTGCATTATTTCCTCTCCCTGCCCTGTGGTCTGAAAATTCTACTAATGCAGTAGTCTGGGGCAATCATAGGGCTTGCCCCATTTGTCCTCTCTCTTAGAGATCATTGATCTTCATTGCCTGATAGATACCTAGTTTCTTAAACATTTGGTTCATATGTTCTACTTTTTTCTTCTTTAGCATTTCAGATAAAAGTAAATGTAGTCCTTGTATTACTGGATAAAAGTAAATGTAGTCCTTGTATTACTGGAAATTGGGAGTTTGTGAGCATACCAAATTGAATTAATGGTAGCTAATGACTTTCCTTTCTGTGTTACTCTACTACCAACATCCTCATGGAGAAAATGAAGTTTCACGATTCCCTGTGGATTTCTACAATGTAGTCATGATGCAAAATTCCAATGACAACGGATAATTGACTGCACAATACAACATCTGTTCTTAATGAAATAAAAAAGATTCACATTTCTATATTGTATCAGTGAGGGTAATATGAGTTGTTGTAACAACAAATCTCTATTTGTTAGTGACTTGACATAAAAAGAAGGTTTATTTCTTGTTCACATAATAATCCAATATGGTGTTTCAGATTTGCTGAGGGCTTTTTTCCATGAAATGAATTAGGGGCCCACACTTCTTCTATCCTGACTCTGCCATTTCCTAGGGCCTCAGAGACTTTGAAATACAGCTGGAAGACAGAGAAAAGAGTAGGGAAGGCCCTGTTCCTAATCACCCCAACTCAGAAGTGATCTTCATTACCTCAGCTCACATTTCATAGGTGAGATCTGGATGCAGGCTGTGCTGGGACATGCAGTCCTGGCAGGCTAACTTCTAGCAACAACTTTATACAAAGGAACCATCTCTTGACAAACATAAGAAACTTTGTGGCCTTTTACCTGCTTTTAAAATGTATGCTTTATTATTTTTTTACAATCTCCCAAATTCTGATCATGGGCAACAGCCTAAATATATTTTTAGTGTATTAAATGGGGATTAAAATGAGATACTTTATGTAAAGTGCTTACTTAGCACTTTGATCTAAGGCACACATAGAAAGCAATAATTGAAGCTCTTATAATTATGAGTTAAGGATAGAATGTTAAGCAAAAATTGAAGTGCCCTTGTTGGGGATGGTGATAATATGTAGAAAAATTTAAACTTGTATTGTTTTCTGCAACTATTAATATGATTTTAGTAAGTGCTTGCTGTCTGATTTCTCAAGAGACTGAATTTTTCCCCTCACCTTGTCAGAGAGCTATTACCTGAATAAGGGCTGAATACTTGAAGCTGCTTTTAGAATTTTACTACCCTACAAAAGGCAGTAAGTATACTAACAAAGAACTTTGGTTCTAAAGTCAGTATTTAAACTCTCGCTCCATTGCTTATCAACTGTATGACCTTGAACATCCTAAATTCTGAATCTGTGCATTTTAGCCAGTGGTGTTTCCTTCATATGGACCTTAGGGTGGGAATAAGATAAAAAAAATACATAAACCATTTAGACAAAGAAATGGCATATAAGTTAGTGCCTAATAAATGTTTTTATACTTAGTGTGATTATAATGAAGGGATAGTATAATACACTAGGCAGAATATTGGGATTAGGGTCAGATAACTTAAATTTATATCCATGTTTTTTGCTTAATGCTGAACTTCAGTTTCCTGATCTATAAAATATGGCTAATAATATTCTCTTCACAGGGTTGATAGAGTGATTATAAGGTATGGGAAATTGCATAGACTCTTGCCTAGAACCTGCACAATGTGAAGTATCTGTTAAAATTCTTTTCATTTTCATTATCTGTGGCCCTAGGCAAGTTGATCTTCCTTTCACATAAATTATGCCTTCTACATGGCCTGTTATAGTTAAGATTAAAACAAACAAACGTCAAGCAACTGTAAGGAATAGTGCTATTAATATTTGTTAACATTATTATTTAAAAATAAGATGGCATCCTTTTCCTGAAGGATTTGACCACTGGAATTGTGTATGAAAACCATCGCTGGATTTGTGTGGCAACATTTCCTAAATGCATGACACGGCATGGATTGCTTTCATCACAAAGTAGGGGAACATTAATATCTATGATTTTATAAGCCCTACTACCCCAGGTTAATTTTAATATCATTAGTAAAGACGAATTCCATTTAGAAATTTAGTAACCAGCTAGAGGCTCTCTCACTACAAATGTTGTAGAAAACATTAAATTCAGAAACAGATAAAAGGTAGCTTATGATGTTGAATACCATAAGCCCATATTCCTAGACAGCCTACCTCTGAAGTCCACAGTCAAAAAGGGTTTTGATCTATGAGTAATGCCTTCAATGAGCATTGGTGGGAGGAGGTTGGAGTGTGTCTGTTTACCCTCCCTCTGTTCTGAGGTGGTTTCTCATGCAGATTAGATAATTAAATAATTGCCCAGAAGCCCTGCTCTCTTGGATGCTTTTCTCTGAGACTTTGGACAAACTCAGTAACTGTTACATTTTCTTAACAAAGAGTAAAACCTAAGAGCTTTCTCTGGCATCTCTCTCATGCTCTTTATCCTATTCTATGTGGATGCCCTTCTTCTATCTGATATCGCTTCGCTAATCTAAGAACCCTTCAAGAGTAACCTTAAAGTCCTTCTTTTCTATGAAAAGTTACCTATTTAGTACTGCTCACATAGACCTCTTTTCTCTCTAACCCCTTGAAACAGTGTTCATGTCTCTCACTTGAGTTAAACTGCAGAATTTCTTTAATATTTTTCAATTATATTACTATGTCTAGTTCATGTAGCACAGGGGCAGGAAATGTTATTTGAAGGGAGAGGCTAATCCTTGAAGGCAGGCATCGATTATGACTTAAATTACAATTTGCAACCCACTGGTACTGAACACGTAGGCTAAATAAATATAAATTCAATTAAAATGACATTCAGTGAGGGCTTTGCAAAGATGCTATTGAGAATAACATCAAGGTTGCATCAAATTGAATATCTAAAAATAGCTAGATGACTATTTAACCTTCCATTTGTAGGCATATATAGTGTAAAGATTTGCCCACTAGAATTTTATTTTCCACTGTAGGTCATTTCAGATGCCTTAAGAGACCCTAAAAGCATCTTTTTAAGATTACCTTTGGACCCTGGTGTTTCATCTTAGGACTGCCACCATGTGCAATCCTAAAATTTTCCATTAAGCCCCACACTTGCTTTCATTTCATGAGGGGTTTCCATTTAAAATTAATCTCTGGGCTGCAGGACTATCTCCCAGGACTCAGTGCTTTCCATTCTCAATTAAGGTGTCTAGCCTGCCAGCTTGGTGAGGGCAGTGAGCTCTGAAGGTAGCTGTATGGTAGTGGAACCCTAAAGTGCTGCATGATACCGCTTCATTTCAAATTAGGTGTTTCCTGAGGGCTGCATCTAATATATACACAGAAGTATCCCTTTGTCCTTGTATTTCTGACACCAGTTGTAAAATGCAAGCATTATTCCTTGGTATCCCATAGATAGCACATTCTCCACTTTTTTTAAAGATTATTTATTTTAGAGAGAGAAAGAGAGAGAGTGCCTGTGCATGCACATGAGGGAGGGAAGGGCAAAGGGAGAGGGAGAGAGAACCCCAGGCAGACTCTCCGCTGAGTGAGGAGCCCTACATGGGGCTGGATTCAGGACCTGAGACCATGACCTGGGCCGAACTCGAGAGTTGGCACTTAACTGACTGAGCCACCTAGACGCCCCTCCATGGGATATTTTTTAATTGTATTTTACCTCTGTGAAGGTTTTATTTGTTTTGTTTTGTTTTCACTGGTTTTCTGTGTATGTCTCAAGTTAAAGCATTGTTTCTGCCCTATGTCCTATCCACCACTGTTCATTCTCCATGTCTCACTTGCATACCAGATCACTGTAAGCGGACACCTTTCCTCACATTCACCATTGATCCATCTCCTATTGCCTTGTCCTCAGAAGACCCAATTTAACAGGAAAGGAGACTCATTCCCAGGTAGTTACCAGCACAAGTGAGACTATCAATGATTCATCTATTTATTTAACGTGTTGGGTATGTAGGAAGCACAGTGAATAAGAGGGGCATATAATCTGCCTGAATGCAACTGACAGTTTAGAGTAGAAGAAAGACATTAAGCAAGCAGATATGCCACTAATTACAAAACACAATTGGATGCATTTATAAAGCCAAAGTGCAGGTTGTTATAATGGGAAATAGAATGGGGAACAAGTGCTCACCTGATTTGGAAGTCAGTGATTGGGGTAACAGATGGAATTTTTTTATAACTTGATTGAGATATAGTTTACATCCAATACTTTGTTCTTATTTAAAGTATACTAAATAGTATAAGTTTTGACATAAACACACACACACACACACACAAAATTATCATCACAATCAAAATACCAAATATGTTACTGCTCTCCCCCATGTTTTCTTGTGCCCCCTTGCACTCTCTCCTCTTTTCTATGCCTTACTCACTCTATATTAGTTTGCATTTTCTAGAATTTTGTAAAAAATGGCATCCATCTTTTTTTGTTGGTTTGGGTTTCTTTGGTTTGCCTTGTTTTACTCAGCATAATGATATTGAGATCTATCCATGCTGTGACATGTATATCTATTTATTTTCTCATTCATTGCTGAGTAGTATTCCATTGCAAGAACATACCACAATTTGTTCATTTGTTTACCTGCTGATGGGCATTTGTATTGTTTCCAGTCTCATCTGTTAGAACTAAAGCTGCTATGAATACCTGGTTACAAGTCTTTATGTGGATGTTGTGCTTTCATTTCCCCTGAGTAAATATCTAGGAGTATAATTCCTGTGATATAATATCAGAACTTTAACTGATGCAAGAAAACTGTCCAAGAAGTTGGAGTACACAAAGAAGTGGATCTTTGAAGGAGGAAAGTTAGGACTTCTGTTGGTTCCCGACCGAGGCTAAATATATATTTCAAAAGCACCTCAAATTTGGCAAGTTTTGAATTTCAGTTCTTGATCTTATTTTTCAAATGGTTCCCTGTCAGTATTCCTTAGTTTAGTAAATGATACCAGTATCTATAGAGTTAGCAACACAGAAAGCCTGCCTTGACACCTGTTCCTCTTCTACCCTCTTTATTTTATTGGTCTTTAAGTCCTGCAATTTTCTCTCATGAAAATCTTTACCATTTGCACTGCCAGTGCTTTTGTATAGATCACTGCTCTCTGCCTCCTGGAACACTGGGGCGCATCTTTACTGGTCCACCATCCCTTGATTTGCATACTTCATCCATATCTGCAGTTAAGACAGAATGACCTTCAAAAAATTATATACTGAAATAAACCTGAGTATAT
The DNA here is from genome assembly GCA_004024625.1 of Mellivora capensis. Classification (NCBI taxonomy): domain Eukaryota; kingdom Metazoa; phylum Chordata; class Mammalia; order Carnivora; family Mustelidae; genus Mellivora; species Mellivora capensis. Next base: position 51,749 of record PISX010010383.1, on the reverse strand, counting down.
CACTTCAGATTAAATCTTTCAATAGCTTGCCATAATTCTTGGGAAAAAAGCCCCAAATCTATACCATGGTTTACATAGTCTGCATAGCCATGTTCCAGTTTAATGCACACTCTAACATTATGATTCAGTATTTTCTTCCTGTTCTATTTTATGTTTCACCTATAATAAGCTTTTTTTAGGTCTCATCAGGCTTTCCAAATTCTTTCTTACCTCTGAACCTTTGCACTCTCAATGTCTCTGCCTTTCTGTCCATTTATTTGTTTAAATCTTACTTAACCAATTAAATATTGTTTCCTCTGGAGAGCTCACATCTAGGTAAAAGAACTTTTTTTTTAAGATTTTTTAATTTATTCATGAGAGACAGAGAGAGAGAGAGAGAGAGAAAGGCAGAGGCAGAGGGAAAAGCAGGCTCCCCACTGAGCAGGGAGCCCGATGCAGGACATGACAGAGCCGAAGGTAGATGTTCAGCCATCTGAGCCACCCAGGTGCCCGTAAAATAACTTTTATTAGCTCAACACTCTATACCAATCTTAAGCTATTATGATATCCAAGGTGCTGGTCCACCTCCCTAATTAAAGGTAGGGCCTAACTCATTATGATTGCATCCCTAATACTTAGTATAGCAGTACATCTTAAATATATAAAGTCCTATAATACTTTTTTTTTTCTTTTTTGAGAGAGAGAGAGAGAGAGAGAGAGAGAGAAAGAGACTGTGTCTGAGTGGAATTGGGGCAGGGGCAGAGGGAGAGTGAGAATCTTAAGCAGGCTCCATGCCCAGTGCTGAGCCTGACCTGATGCATGGCTTGATCTCACAACACTGAGATAATGCCCTAAGCTGAAATTGAGAGTTGGACACTGAACCTAAGCCACCCAGGCACCCTAAGTTCTCTAACACATTTGATCATTCAATAAATGGTTGTGACATTGATCTAGACCTTATGTAACAGATCCCTTGCAAATATTTTAGAAGAAAAGTTGAAATAAATCCAAGAACAGTTTCCCCATAACCAATATGGATGTCACCAATTTCATACAGAAAATCTGTGACTTTGCTTATAAGAGAGATTCTCTAGGTTTCATTCAAAATCTGTTTTATACTTTATACAGTCATAGTAAACTCAGGTATCAAATTTCTTATATCAGAAGCAGAAAATCCTGTGGCAAAGAGGAGAATTAATCCAGATATGGGCACATACACACACTGCAAGAAAAAGTGAAAACATAGAATTATATTTTATGAATACATAAAATTATAATTCAAAACCACAGCAGTCTTGGGCCATTTTGTCCAGGGTCCTGTGACCTGATGGCATCACTTGATTAAAGTGGAAGCAAATTTTGATTTCACCAATTAAAATACTGTTCTGATGAGGCTACTGATAATGATAGGAACCCTTGATTGTGTTTTATGTGCCAGAATTGAAGCTAAGCCCTATATTCATTATCTCATTAAATTCCCATGATAACCTATAAAGTATGTATTGGTATATTTTGTAAAGGAGGCAAAAAATTTGAGAGAATTTAAATATCTTGACCTTAGTTACATAGCTTTTAGTTATGACTACAGCCTGCTTAGTCTAAGTAATCAGGAAAGGATTACTTGATATTCTTTTACCCCATTTAAAGAAATAACACATTTTTTAAAGACTCCATCTAAAACAGATTTTCTTCTCTAAATTTTAGATTCTTTTTTTTAAAGATTTTATTTATTTGACAAAGAGATCACAAGTAGGCAGAGAAAGAGGGAAAGCAGACTCCCCGCCCAGCAGAGAGCCCAACATGGGGCCCGATCCCAGGACCCTGAGATCACCACCCAAGCCTAAAGCAGAGGCTTAACCCATTGAGCCAACCAGGTGCCCCTAAATTTTAGATTCTTAAGGGGAGTGTTCAAGTCATCTAAAATAGTGCTTAGGGTAGAAACACTTATTTCCCAATCATGCCAAATAAATGAAGTTTTTTGTAAATGCTTTCTCATGATTACATTATACTTCATGATTATCTGTGAGCCTATGAAAAGATTCTAGTGAGCAATGAATAGCATTTCATGAAAAGTGGCAAGAGCATGATGCTAGTACTAGACAATGTATTACCCCATATGGGCTCATTAAGGAGCCTGGTTATCATCTTTAATTGCAAAGAGCATATATTCCTAAAATGAGTTTGTAGTCTTTTTTAATAAGAGGTACCAGAAGTGTAAATAGAATCTATCACTAGATCCATTTAGAATCCATTTATCTTTATGACTATATGTGTTATAGATCATCAGCCTTTGATCATACAGGCCCCTTCAATGTTCATTTTCCTTATGGTAAGTTTAAAATGCAGTTTCTGTAATGGGAAGTTAATTTTTTTTCATACTCATGAGTGATAGACTCCTACATTCCTGAGTGCATTTTGCTTGAAATAATTAATTCTCTTGTTACATTAGGCAAATATCTATTCGGGTTCTCTCTTTTAAGACAAGCTCCAGCTTCAGACAATGACTCAAGGTCAGTCTGCCCTCAATCCATTCCTCTGCTGTCCCCAGCCTCTTCATGTGGCTGATTCCCAGCCTCCCCTCATTTTGATATCTTGTACTCTTCTGTGTTCAAGAAGAACCTGAAGAATTTTCTGTGGTTCTGGTATAGACTTCTCTTTCCCTAGCCATGACTTCATTTTGAGCATGTTGGAAGCCCACAGTGGGTTTCACCTACAACCTCTCATGTCTCTTAATCTGGCATAGTCTCAAAAAACTCAGCTTGTTTGAAGTACATGCCATCAGTCTGTGCTGTCCTGGGTGTCATGATCTATTAAATCTCACTCACGTCTCTTCATGTCCTGAATGTTTTTGCTTTTAGCCTTCTGTCTTTCTGCCATTATTCTTGCCAATATTTTTGGAGACTTCAAAAGTCACATGAATAATCTACCCCAAACCCCGGTTTCATGGCCTCTATGCATTTGGTGATCTTTTCCACCTGACTCGAGTTGCTCATTCCTTTGGATGCATTCTAGAACTTACCATCTGAAAAGTGAGATTTCCCAAATCTCAGTTGCTAACATCTCACATTCTCACAGCTGCCTCCCAACTTTCCATATCACCCAAATAATCTCACTTATAATTTGCTTAACCCTTTCAGATCTCCAATAACTCCTATGCAAGTCAATTCCTCCTTCCTCAGTTTAATGGCTACAGTTCTTGTCATAATCACTTCCTTGCTCAAGTCTTCAACTCTTTCGCCTCTTTTCCATCTGTTCCTCTCACCTGACAATTCTGTCTTAACTCTCCACCTATTAGACTCCTGCACAGGAGTAGACTATGGCTTGAGGAAAATGCATAGGGGTTCTGACCAGTCTCAGACAGTTCTCAGTGGACCTTTACACTGACTGGAACTCCTACCCCATACCCTCCATCGATTGCACCTTCTCCTCTCTACTTAAATGACTAGATGTACATTCTTCTTTCTTTTTTACTCTCAGTGATTCTGCTTCTTTCAATGAAAAGTAAATATAGTGAGGAGAAAACTGCTTTGTCTTTCTAAGTGTACTAACCCACTTGCACTTTACCATGGATGATATCTCTTTGCTAACTAGGGGCAAATAATCCATTTGTGTATGCAGTCCCTCTACCTCCTCCCCGTCACATATCAGCACTTTTTTTTAAGGATATTATTTATTTATTTGACAGAGAGAGAGATCACAAGTAGGCAGAGAAGACAGCAGAGAGAGAGGAGGAAGCAGGCTCCCCGCTGAGCAGAGAGCCAGATGTGGGGCTTGATCCCAGGACCCTGAGATCATGACCTGAGCCGAAGGCAGAGGGTTTTTTTTTTTATTTTTTATTTTTTAAAAGACTTTATTTATTTATTTGAGAGAGAATGAGTGAGAGAGAGCATGAGAGAGGAGAAGGTCAGAGGGAGAAGTGGACTCCCCAAGGAGCTGGGAGCCCGATGTGGGACTCGATCCTGGAAGTCCGGGATCATGATCTGAGCCCAAGGCAGTCGCTCAACCACCTGAGCCACCCAGGCGCCCTGAAGGCAGAGGTTTTAACCCACCGAGCCACCCAGGCACCCCTACATATCAGCACTTTGCTCATGCAATTATTTCCCTTCTCTCACCTACCAGTCTGCCAATTGAGTCTTTCATCTTCAACTTCTCAGTTGTCACTAGATTGTCCCCATTGGAGTATAAACAAGCTATCATGCAGTACTATATTCCATTTAAAACTAAAAAACAAAACAAACAAATAAACAAATACCTAACTACAAATTTCCTATAGCCAGGGCCCCATATCTCCTTTTCCCTTTGTAGCAACATTTCCTGAAAAATGTGCCCAAACACCTTCAACTTTCAATCTTTCTTTACTCCATTCCAATTGAGTTTTCATTTCCACATCTTCAATTTGCCGAATATGGCAGTCAATTCCCATTCATCATCTTAAGCATCCTCTTGACTTCTCTGAGCTAAATGTCCCTTAGCTCTTATTTTGGTGTTTCATAATTACTGTTTGTCTATTCCCACTGAACTTTGGGGACATTAAAGCTGTGTCAGAGTTTTGTCTTTGCATCTGCATAGTCTTGTGCAATCCTGGCATGTAGTAGATACTGTATACATTTCTATTGAATGAATGCATGACAAAATAAAAACAGTTCTCCCATTGGATAATAGTATCCATAAAATGTACATCTATAGACACTTGACCCAGGATTCAGGGGATCAGAGTACATGAAAAAGTAAAAAGAACAGTATGCTAGAATTAGTGAAAAGTATGTAAAAAGGGGGGGGCTCACATAGGTAATGAAAGGAAAAAATAGCTAGAACTACAAAGATAAATATGAATTCTGAGAAATATGAATATATTAATATAAATATATTAAACTGAGTAACATGAATATATTAAACCTCCTTCAGTAGTCAGCCAAAGCAAAAATAATATTGAAATGATGAGTAATGATGATGTATATTTATTCCTGACCAGCTAATGCATTTAAATCAGGCAAGAAGAGGTTAAATGTGACAAGGATCATTTAACACAAGTAATATGACTAGGGTTATACAAATAAGTAGTAGTACCAAGACTGGGATTCAAACCCACAACCAACTGGAATGCTTGCTTTTAACCACTGTGCCACACTGTAGCAAGAATAGTATTACCAAAGTAGTGGAGAGGGATAGTCCCAGGTTGCATCCAGAAGACTAACAACTCCACAGGAGAATAGAGAGGATTTCTTCCAAAAAACAGACAAACAAAAACCCCAGCAAACACTGTAATCATTTTACTTTTTTTTTAAGATTTTATTTATTTATTTGACAGACAGAGATCACAGTAGGTGGAGAGGCAGGCAGAGAGAGAGAGGAGGAAGCAGGCCCGATGTGGGGCTCGATCCAAGGACCCTGGGATCATGACCTGAGCCGAAGGCAGAGGCTTTAACCACTGAGCCATCCAGGTGCCCCATCATTTTACTTTTTAAATTTAAGCTGCTTACTTGTCTCTAGCTATTATCAATCATGCCCTAATTGTGAGGAAGTATGCTTCAAGGTTACATGCAGGGGGGAAACTGCCTTCATATCTGGAAAACTGCCAGAGGACCCATGTTCACTTTATTCTTCTGTAGTATGTAATTGCAGTTTTTATAAGTAAGAATAAAAATAGTCTTGATAGTCTATGGGAGCCCTTATTTTCTTCAGGGATGTTTTTTAGGCGGTCGGTGTTCTGTAAAGTGGGTATAGCTGCTGCTTCAGCATAAACATAAAGCTTTGTGATTTTTCCAGGAGAGAAGTAAATTATTTGCCAAAATAAAGCCATGGAGAAAACTCAAAAGTTGAAGATTCTTAAGAACTTTTATTGACTGTTATTCCTGCTTTCTCGAGCCCAGCAACCCCAAATACCTACGCTGTAATTGAGACAATATCCGTGTAATAAGACTGCCAGAATCCAGATGTTTCTGGGGCTGTGTCATGCATGAGGATGTATGGGTAGACTCCTGCATTAAAAAATATACCCCTGCTAGCAATTTACAGCAGCATAGACTCGAGAATAGAGAAGGTAAAGCTAACACTAAAGCTCATCTATGCAAACATTTTAGCATTTCTGAAATCAGGGTAGAACTTACAATTGATGTGGGTTGTATTTTAACTAGTAGCATTTTTTTCCTTATGTAAAACAATAATGGTTTATGTGATAGCATCCAGATTTCAATGGAATCAAAACTAATATTAAGGGTTTTCTTAGTGTGAATTAGAAAATGCAAGCTTATATTTTTCATTTCTATTGTGCACATCAGAGTTTGCCAAACTTAAGTTCCATTGGAGTTTTCTCTACACACATTTGTTTTTGACACTTCATTGCCTTCGGGAAACCACCTTCATTTTACCACTTAATTTTTTTCCTTGCAAGACCATCTATTTGCTGCCCCCATGTTGTCACCACTGATTTCCCAGTCCCACCCCCACATTTTTATGCAATGCTTAAGTGAACCTGCACTTTTCAAGGTCAGCAACACTGCCTTAATCACCAAATTTAAAAGTCTCTTGATAGCTTTTGACATTATTAAGCACCCCCTTCCTCTTCAAACTTTGTCTTGCTTTCCATGGTGACTTGCCCTACTTCTCCAACATATCTGGTTCCTTCTTTGCTGACTCTGCTTCTCCCACATGCTTCTATAACCTAAACACATCTTAAGATTCAGTCTTCAACTCTCTGCTCTTCCCACCAAAATCAACAAATTCCCCACCTTCCCCTGTATTCTCTGTGTTAATAATCCCCAAAGATTTAAGATCAATACCATTTGTCTCATTGAGTTGTGTCATGACAACCAGCAAAGGGTTAGGATGCCTGGGAGACCGGGGGAGGATGATGGTATGATTGCAGACAGTTACACCAAAAAGTCTAGAGGGTGGGCTGGTGTGAAATAACCATGATGAGTTTGGTTTTAGGTGCAGATGAAAGCAGGAAAACAGCTGCAAATGGTCATCAGACATCAGTTTTGAGTCAGAGAAGTATTGGACCCCAAACTCTGCAAGAATTTCACCCCTTTCTCTTCCTTTCTCAACCTTACTAAAGTCACTTCCTTTTTAATTTTCTCGATGCTAAACATGATTCTTGAAAAATTTCAATGTCTTTCAGTTTCAAGACTTTTCAGACAACTTTAAAGAAATTTTGAGACAAATTTATGAAAACAGCTCTATATTTGGGATGCCTGGGTGGCTCCAGTTGGTTAAGCATCTGCCTTTGGCGCAGGTCATGATCCCAGAGTCCTGGGATCAAGTCCCACAGGGGGTTCTCTGCTCAACAGGGAGCCTGCTTCTCTATCTGCCTGCTGCTCCCCCTGCTTGCGCTTTCTCACTCTCTGAGAAGTAAATAAATAAAATCTTTAAAAAATAACCCTACCTTTGTAGTCAAAGATATGAGATTTCACTGTCATTCACAAGATAGATTTTATTTCATTTTATTTTTATTATTTTATTTTATTTTTTTAAGTAAGCTTCACACTGCACCCAGACTCAAAACCCCCAATTCGAGACCTGAACTGAAATCAAAAGTTGGAGACCCAAACAACTGAGCCACCCAGGCACCCTAAAAACTGGATTTTTAATATTATTTCAGCTGAAACTTATTTAATTTTTCCCCAACTTTACTGAGGTATAATTGAGAAGAATAAGTTTTATATATTTAAGGCATACAATGTGATGTTGTGACATACTTATACATTGTGAAATGATTACCACAACCAAGCTGATTAACATCTCTATCACCTCACATAGTTACCGTTTTTTTAATGGTGAAAATACTGAAGATGTACTCTCAGCAAACTTCAAGTAATACAGTACATTATTATTAGTTTGTGTCACCACACAGTACATTAGGTCTCCAGAATTTATTCATCTTATAAGTAAAAGTTTGAGTCCTTTAACCGATAAATTGACATTTCTCTCACCTCTCAGCCCCTGGTAACTATTGTTCTAGTCTCTCTCTCTCTCTCTCTCTCTAAAGGGTTGGACTATTTTATATTACAATATAAGTAAAATCATGTTGTATTTATTTCTTTTTTTTTCATTATATATCTTTTTTTTTTTAACATACAATTTATTATTAGCCCCAGGGGTATAGGTCTGTGAATTGCCGGGTTTACGCACTTCACAGCACTCACCATAGCACATACCTTCCCCAATGTCCATAACCCCACCACCCTCTCCCTACCCCCCACCCCTGACAACCCTCAGTTTGTTTTGTGAGATTGAGAGTCTTTTATGGTTTGTCTCCCTCCTGATCCCATCTTGTTTCATTTATTCTTTTCCTACCCCCAAACCTCCCACGTTGCATCTCCACTTCCTCATATCAAGGAGATCATATGATAATTGTCTTTCTCTGATTGCTAAGCATAATACACTCCAGTTCCATCCACGTTGTCACAAATCATGCCATATTTCTTTTTAAATAGCAGAATTTCCTTTTTTTTAAGGGTGAATAATATTGTTATATGTATATATACCACATTTTTTCAACCTCATTTAATTTATCTTAAAATGAAGATTGTAAACTCTGCCATATCTACTTTATAAAGACCTTCTCAGTTAATAAATATAAAAACATGAGTCTGATTTCTAATTTCATCTTTTCTAATTCAGAACCCTGTTATTTGAGAATTGTGAAGCAGAGAAAGTTTATTGTTCATTTTTTACCTGTTTTTCAAGATCCACATGAAAACATATGATGTTGACATTTTCTTTAAACCAAAATTCTTCCAATGATTATAAACCTGTCCTCTCCTTTCTTCTCCAGAGATATTTCCAATCTCCCTTTAGCCTTGGATTCATAAATAACCCAACTCAATTTTGAACCAACTCTTATCTAGGTGACATTGAGGGAAGTGAGCTGATATATTAATTCACATTAATTGGCAGTGGATGACTTCTGACATGACCTCCCAAGATATATACCCACACACATTTCTTTTTGTTTAAATGCAATATATTAAACAGTATGGTTGATGAATTATATATAATCTAACTGTCAAAAATGGGGGACATTTCTAATTGTTGAATAATATTCCATTATGTAGAATTAATTCAGTTTTATAAAACTTAATAGCCCCCAAATGGGGATACTTTTAATTGTTGCATAGTATTCCATTGTGTGAACTTAATTCCATTAAAACTCAGGGAGGGGGACTGGCTAAATGAATTCTTTATGTTGTAATACTATCCAGTCATTAGAAATTATGATACATAAGGATGCCTGGTGGCTCAGTTGATTAAGCATCCAGTTCTTTGTTTCAGCTTGGGTCATGATCTTAGGGTAGGGTGGTAACATCAAGCCCTTTTTGGGCTCCTCGCTCAGTGCAGAATCTCCTTGAGATTCTCTCCCTCTCCCTTCCCTCTGCCCCTTCCCACCATTTATATGCACAAGTACATTCTCTCTCTTCCTCAAATAAATAAACAAAACAAACAAACAAAAAGAAATTATGATGTATATTGACATTGACTTGGAAATATATTAGTGAATATTATTAAATTCATAAAAATATTATAACATAATATGATTTTTGTTTTGTCTATGTACATATGCAATGTATTTATCTTAAAAGATATGCACAAACATATTAATAACATATTAATAATTATTATTTAAAGTAAAATTACTTTTATTTGTTATTTTTCTTCTCTGGACTTACAGATTTTCATATAATATTCAATTAAAGTGATACTATTTAAATTAGGTTAAATGTCATGTATTATCAGAAAGAAATGCTTTACAAATGAAGGGAGAGATTTCATGCATGATGACAAGAAGGCATAGGAGGGAGAGATTTTACCTATTTTATTTCTTTTTTTTTAAAGATTTTATTTATTTATTTGACAGAGATCACAAGGAGGCAGAGAGTGAGAGGGAAGCAGGCTCCCCACTGAGCAGAGAGCCTGATGCGGGGCTCGATCCCAGGACCCTGAGATTATGACCTGAGCCTAAAGCAGAGGCTTAACCCACTGAACCACCCAGGATCCCATATTTTATCTATTTTAAAATGAATAAATGAATTCATTCATTCAGTTAGTGTTTATTATCGCTTCTCGGCCTTTTGGCCAAGATCAAGTGCAGTTAGTGTTTATTGAGCATCTGCCATATGCTGGGCCCTAAGCTAGGAACTGAGGAAATGATGAACAAACAGACCCTATTCCTACTTTTGTCTATACTGTTGTTTAGTGGAGGAGACTGAAAGAAATCACATTACTATACACATGTAGAAGCACAAACAGTAAGAGCTATAAGGGAAATGTAAGAGATCTTCTACTTAATGGCTCTGAAATACAAGGGTGTGTTTAAAGAAGGCTTCATTGACAAAGTGTCACTTTGGCTGAGATTGGAGGGATACAAGTAGGTATTGACTGGTGAAGAGAGAGGAAGAACATCCCTAACTATGGGAACCTCATATCCAAAGACCTTGGGTAGGAGGGAGCATGCTGTTTGCCACTTGTCAGGAAATGATTTGGAGCCAATGTAGCTGAAGCACAGAGAGGAGAAAGTTACTTAAGAACAATACTGGGTCTCTTTGTCTCCACTTTCTCATGGAGATAGTTTTGTTAGCTGCATCTTCTATTCTCACTTCCTATCTGCATCTGATAACTCAAGTAGTTGCTATGAGGAGATTCCTTTTAAATTTAAAATCTTAGGCTGCTCTGACTCCTTCCCAGCCCAAATTCTGCCTATGAACAACCACTTTTCAGTGCATTCTGGGGAATACATGAGCACTGTTCTACTTCCATCAGTCAAAGGTTCTGCTAATAACGGACAGGCAGAAAGAAGTTCAGCAGCTCTTCTGAAATTCCACAAACAGGTCACACAGAAGTTGAGAAATCCTGTCCATACTAAAAGAAATAGTGTTTTGATTATCCATGTTACTATACCCTATGATTTGCACTAAGGTGATCTGAAAGATTTTCAAACCTGGGAGGAGAATTATTTTACATGAGTGTTGTAAAGGAAATTTAAGTATCATCGGTGCTTATATTACATACCCTTTAGGTTCTCCCCCAAACCAGGCTCCTGTGATGATAATAATAATTTACTGTGTTTCCACCAGTACTAATTAGATTCAGGGAATTGTTTGGACTTCTGGAATTTATTTTATGTTTTTGGGTGGCACCATTTTAATCTCCTTCTCTACCAGACCACATAATTAGAGTAGGCAGGAGGTGAAAGAGTTGTGACAAAATAATCCTCTATCATAATTGATGGTTTTCTGTTGAAGATTAAAATAGGATAACCTTAAATAGGAGGGAAAGATGTAAAGATGCACGGTTGGATGAGTAATACAAAGACCTTCTAGGCTGGGGATTTCCTGGGGTCTCCAGCTATAAATGGAAGGTACTATATTTTGAAGTTTATATTTCTTGCAATGAATACATATTCTTAGAAAGTAGGGTCAGATTTTGCCAACTAGTGAACATTCTAAAGGCTGCTCATTAGCTTTGAGTCAGGCAAGAGCCTTTCTATCCTCACTCTGCAAAAACACTTTTAAACATTGAACCTTCTGTTTTAAGTTCAATATATGTGATAAATCAGTGCATCTATTAGAAAGTTCCAATGGGGGTGGGGGGAAGGGTCAAAATGAAGGGTGATGTTCTTAAAGTCAAATATGGAAGTTGTGACAGTAACTGGCCAGTAAAGCAAGAGAGTTTCTGTAATTGCTAATAGATGAAATAGAGGGATCCCAGATGTTAGTGAGAGTAACAGTTTTGGAGTAGAGATCTGAGGGGGTAAAATTTGGCCTTGCCATTTATAATTTTGCGATCCTTTGCCATGTGAGACTTCTTATCCTCTGGTGTCTTATAAAGAGGAATAATAGTACTAATTTACAGAATTACAATGAAGAATAATAATATTAGTTTATAGAATTACACTGAGGATTATAGTTGATTAAATGCTATTGGGTATGTGAGTGTGTGAAAATGCGGTAACTAGGGAATTTTACTGGCTCTCAAACAATATTACTAACCACTATAGGCATTACTTTAGGTTGCTAAACTAGAATAAGACTTTAACAAGCTCTCCATGATTTCCTGTAATTAAATGACTCTTAATTAAAGTGAGAAGACATGGATGTCTTCTCATATCATTTACAGAAGTTGAAAAGAGTTTATGTTACTATACATTATAAGTTATCATTTTGTCTCATCTTCTTGAAGAGGGATGTACTTTTTGGGGAGTATTTTATCTTCATAATCAGTTGGAATGGATACTATTAGATGCTGATACAGAACAAATGTAAAAGAAAAACTCTTATGTCCTACATAAAATGTGGAATGCCAGTGCATTATCTCAAAGCTGAGCTTGAGAGTGAGAGGGGTATGGGTTGGGATCCCCATTGTGCTATCTCATATGGTGGTTCTCAAACCTGGCTACACATCAGAATCCTCTTTTGTGTCACACAGGCCAACACGCCAATTAAATCCATGTTTCAGTAAGAAAGGAGGTAAGAAGATTTGAGCATTGGTATTTGCTTAAAAAACAACAACAACACAAACAGTTTGCAGCCTGTTTGAGAATTTAATAGCTATTTGAGTTAGGGCCATTTTCTTAATCCTCTCTGAAACTTTGTCAGTAGGGCTGCTATAAAAATACACTACCGTTGGGTTAGAATAACAGAAATGTATCCTCTCACATTCTGGAGGCCAGAAATCTGAAATTGAGGTGTCGACAAGCAGGGCCAAACTCCCTCTGAAGGGTTGAAGGAAGAGTTTGCCTCATGCTTCTCTCCTTGCTTCTGGTAGCTTTAGGCATCCCTTAACTTTCAGATGGTCATCTGCTCCTTGTGCCTCTTTAGTCATCATCCTTCAGTACATGTTTCTGTGTCCAAATTTCCCCATTTTATAAGCACACCTGTCATATTGGATTAGGACCCATCCTAATGATTTCATTTAACCTTGATTAAAAGGTCCCATTCTCATTCTGAGGTACTGGGAATTATGACTTCAAATATCTTTTGGTGAAGTCAGAATTTAACCCATATACTTAGTGTATGTATGTGGAAAATGTACATAATAATACCTTTCTCATTATATTGTTAAGAGAATGAGATGGGATCATTAAAATGCTTATTGCAAAATACACTATTTTAATATTATTTCTCAGAATCTTTTATTGTGATATTTTGGGTTTTTTTATTATTTACTTTCTCCTCCCTTATTTTCCTTTTCCTTATTAAAAGAAATAGGCAATACTTCTGGGTTCCTTTGGCTTAGGGGTGGTTTTTAATTACAGAGTCCAGAAGTAGAAGCTGACTGAAGAGAGTTCTCCTCCCTATCTTTTGAGACATAATAAGTGTCCCATAACAAGAAGCTACACATTCTACACATTCACCAGGGAACAATGGCAGTTAAGTGAGATATGGGTCTAGATTGTCAGATTTTCTCGAATACACCAAAAATTCAATTTGTATGTGAAATCTACCAACTATTAAATGTTGGCAACTATTTTGGGGCACCTGGGTGGCTCAGTGGGTTAAAGCCTCTGCCTTGGCCTCAGGTCGTGGTCTCAGGGTCCTGGGATTGAGCTCCACATAGGGCTCTCTGCTCAGCAGGGAGCCTGCTTCCCCCTCTCTCTCTCTCTGCCTGCCTCTCTGCCTACTTGTGATCTCTCTCTCTGTGTCAAACAAATAAATAAAATCTTTAAAAAAAATGTTGACAACTATTTTGATCTCTACTCAACTGCAACATCAGTGATGTCATGTTGGTAGCTTAAAATTGGCCATGGTGGGAGTATTTACATCACTGACCTTAGCAAACACTACAAATCAGAGTTTTTTTGTTTGTGTTTGTGCCTTCGGTTTCTGGTGAGCCAATAATTATATTTAAAGCACACCCCTTGGGTGCCTGGGTGGCTCAGTGGGTTGGGCCGCTGCCTTCGGCTCAGGTCATGATCTCAGGGGTCCTGGGATCAAGTCCCGAGTTGGGCTCTCTGCTCGGCAGGGAGCCTGCTTCCCTCTCTCTCTCTCTCTCTGCCTGCCTCTCTGCCTACTTGTGATCTCTCTCTCTCTCTCCCTGTCAAATAAATAAATAAATAAATAATCTTTAAAGCACACCCCTTTTATTGTTGTGGTTGATTTTTTAAAAAATTTATTAAAGTCATAGTTTTAGAATTTGGCCCCATCAGGGTAGGGTAGGTAGTATGTCATAATTATGTCATTAGAATTATATATATCTCTTCCTGACTAAAGGAGGTCATTATATATAAGTATAGTCCCTTGGCAGTTCATAGAAATATTTGTATTTGTATTTGTACCTGTTTTCATCTTCTATATAGCCATGGATAGTAGTCACCATTATCTCCATTATACATATGAATTATACATATGAATACACTAACTACTCAGAAAAGTTTATTAAACTTCCTGAGGTCACACAGTTAATGAATGTTTAGTGAATTAATGAATATATACTAGAATCCAAGACTTCTAACTCTATACCAGTATTTCAACCACTGTGGCTCACTTCATATTTAGGGGTTTTAAAGAGCAATGGAAATATCATAGATTGTGAGACCTCTTTTTCTGACCTAACACAGTAGGTCATGAGTGAATAAATGGATGGCTTGGAGAAAAACAAATTTATCAGTTCTTAGGAGTTCATGCGAAAGCTGTGTAACATCACCATGGTTTCACCCTGAGCTCTCCTTCTCTTGGAAAATTGATAATTCTAACCCATACTCTTCAAAGATACAAGGTAGTGGTGGTTGTTTGGGGACATGGTAGGTCATAATCCCCAAATACATTTGGCACATCGTATTTTCCTAGCATACAAGGGTGTTAGCGGGAAAACTGAGTACTGGTTAGTGTTAGAATTATCAGCTCTTGTTTCCTCAAAGGCACCTTCAGAACGTGTAAGGCAGAAATGCAATTATCCTTTCCTAAGAAGTGGAAGGAATTAATTCCTGCCTGAGATGAGAAGGAATACAACAGATACTCCCCTTACCTCTTCCCAAAACTGAGAAGAGAACCTACGTGGAAGGTACCTTGTTTAGTAAAATTTTAATTCTAGATACATCTTTCAAAAGAGAAATTTCTTCTGTGCCACCTGGTTCTTAGCGAACAATGACCCAGGACATCTTTCAGCTTAGAAAACCAGTGTCCTTTTCTGAAACCAGCTCCAGGACTTTTCCATTTGACCTACAGGTTATAACAAATGTTTAAATGACTGCAGTTTAATTAGGGGATGTTAACTTATCAAACCAGAGTCAGCTAGGCCTCCCAGCTAAATCACTGTGTTCAAACTGAATATTTTGTCTTCAAAGGTAATTGCTTGTGTTTAAAACAAAGACATCAAAAATAACAATAAGACACTATGTTAATTGGTCCTAATTTGGATGCATATTTAAGAAACATTTGCTTAAAACCATATGTATTGGCAAAAGAAATATAAAAAAAATTTGATGGTAAATCAAGAGATTGACACTAGTACATTACTCCTATTCCCATCAAATTTCAGTGATTTCTTCAGAGGTATCTTTTATGGGGAAAAAAAAATCCAGTTCAGTTTCATGCATTGCAAAATGTTTGTCTTTGATACACTTGAACCAGATGAAAAGCAGCTTTCATATACGTATTTGCATGTATACATATTTAGCCCCAAATTCTGGTTTTTTTCCTTGCCATGCATTTCAATTTATGTATTCATTCATTTACTTCATTGAGAAAGAGATAATCATGGGTTAAGAGACACCTTAAAGCAATGAAGAGAAACAGTCAAATTGAATAAAATAAAAGCAGCAATAATTTTCTACAGGTCTCATCACAGGTATTTTACTAAACTAAAAATACAATTTAGAAGTAAATATAATTTGAAAGGATAGTTTTTATTGCATTTTAGGTGTATAAATAATAGTTACAGTAGTAATAATAATAATAATAATAGCAAGTGATGTTTATTGAGCATTATACTAACCTCTTTACAATGTATGATCTGATTTAATTCCCACACAACCATTATTATTGTTAGTGTCCCTATTTTATAGTTGAAGTATCTACCTATCTGCCATTATCTCTAGCTAAATTTGTAAAAGGGAGATTTGTAGTATCAGCACAAACTTCTGAGAGACATGTAAGTTGTATTAGATACTGTTTTCCAGAATCATTTTCTACAAGCAGGGACTTTGTTTAGTCAGATGAATGCTGGGTTTGGTAAAACTATAAAATGAAATTGTTGTATCTACTGTTTCCCTTGATGAAGGTGAGTGGGAGTGAGGATAACTTATCTACATTATTTCCATTAGAGGAGAATATAGTAGCATGGCAGGAAATAAAAATACTTCTTAGAACAGTTTTCTTTATTAAAAATAATAGGAAAGGGGCACCTGGGTGGCTCACTGGGTTAAAGCCTCTGCCTTCGGCTCAGGTCATGATCCTGGCATGCTGGGATCAAGCCCCGCATCAGGCTCTCTGCTTGGTGGGGAGCCTGCTTCCCCCTCTCTCTCTGTCTGCCTCTCTGCCTACTTGTGGTCTCTGTCTGATAAATAAATAAAATCTTTAAAAAAAAATAATAGGAAAGACTCTATTAACAAGTAGAAATTTATTAACCCAGAGTTCATGTGTTTGTTATGCATTTGTAAGTATTATTCTTCCATGGTGGAAGGCAGACATCCAAACACTTCCAGAATAAACACTCATTCTTGATAGTGGCTCAAAATAAAGGAGGACCTAGAAAGAAGAGTTCACACATCTCTTTTCACTCTACCCAAGTTCTTAAAGGAAGAAGCTTCTGGGTGAGCGTATAGATCTTTCAGAGTAGCGTGTCTGCCAAGTAGTAAGTGAGGAGATAAAACAGATTATTCCAATATAGCCATTGCATTCTTTAAAGTGACTAATTGAATAGCAAGTATTTGCACTAAAATGTTTCCAGTAAATTCAACCAGAAAGACCCATCATTTGACTTAATTTTTAAAAAATTAATTAATTCATTAATTAAAGTAGGTTCCATGCCCAATATGAGGCTTAAAGTCATGGCCCCGAGATCAAGATCACACCCTTTATTAACTAAGCCAGCCAGACACCCCAAAACTTTTTAATAGGAAGTTTTCTAATGTTTCCTATTAATGATAATAAAGGAATGAATCTAAACATTAGCAGGGGAGAAATTTCTACAGTAGGACATGTCAGTAGTCATGATCTTAAGACACTATGCTCAATAAGATGTTCAAAAGGAGAAGACCTGTCTGGAATACACTGAGAGCCAAGGTTTTCCTGCCAATGGGTAGGGGAAAACACTTGGTATCTCTGATGTTCACCATGAGCCTTAGGGAAACATACTAATATTGTGTTCTTTGCAACCCTTCTGATCCAACAGCCATATTTCCTGGTGTTGAGGAAGAAACATTTTTTTTTTCTACCCTTCAAAATTCTTTTGGATGCTCTTAAGAATTAAATTGACATGAGAAAGATTAATAAGAGAAAATAAAATTTAGTTATGTATATCTGGGGAATCCACATAAACACGAATGCCCAAAGGCAGTTGGGCAAAATGAGATTCTAGACTGAGTAGAAGGAGATAGTGGTCTGGGGCTTTAAAGAGAAGGAAGAAAATTCACAGGAATAATGGACAGAACAAATGTTTGGTAAACAAGTGTTTGCTGGGTTTTATAGCCGCAATGGGAAGCAAAGAGGAGTTTTAACAAAAAGACTTTGCTAAGTTCCTATCTACACACTTAGTTAATAATATATTATAGTTCTCTATTGTAATAGCTCTCTTTCTGTATCAGGGTATCTATCTAGATAAATTCTTCTTGGCATTTGGGGAAGGTTAGATTTTCTTTCTGAACCTCTGTTGTTTCTTAAATATAATCAGCCTAAAATAATCCACATTCCAAAGAGAGACATTTTGGAGTGGCAGTATTGCTCACCTGCAGAGGAGTAATGGTAAGCATGGTGATGCATGCAGATTTATCTACAAGGATGTTCATCTCAATGATATTTACTAATAGCTGAAAAGTCTAAAAAACTTAACATCCTGATATGGAGATTAAGTAATTACTTGTCTAGGTTATAGAAAAATTAATCAGTTTTTAACAATTACAGACATCTATATTTATTGAGATGTTGAAAGGGTAGATTGAAAAGTATTAATTACTGCATCATCTCAATTTTGTTAAAAATATACATGCACAAAAAATAGACTAGAAAATTTTATACTATGTGGATATTGTGATTTATAATAAGAAATATATATTTGGTCTTTGACCCAGTTCCTGTAATAGATTTTTTTAAATTTAATTTTTATTTTTGATAGCGTTCAGTGATTCATTAGTTGCATGTAACACTCAGTGCTCATCACAACATGTCCCCTCCTTAATACCCATCATGTGGTTATCCCATCCCCCCAACCCCCTCCCTTCTCTAACCCTTAGTTTGTTTCCTGGAGTCCAGAGTCTCTCATGGTGTGTCTCCCTCTCTGATTTCTTCCTATTCAGTTTTCCCTCCCTTCTCCTATGGTTCGCTGTGTGAGTCCATCTTTTTCACATATAAGTGAAACCATATGATAATTATCTTTCTCTGTTTGACTTATTTCACTTAATATAATCCCCTCCAGTTCCATCTATATCGATGCAAATGATAGGTATTCATCGTTTCTGATGGCTGAGTAATATCCCATTGTATATATGAACTATGCATTCATGTTTTGAAAGACATCTCAGCTCCTTCCACAATTTGGCTTTTGTGGACATTGCTACTCTGAACATTGCTGGGGGGGGGGTGCCCTTTCTTTTCACTACATCTGTATCTTTGGAGTAAATACCTAGTAGTGCAATTGCTGGGGTCTTTACTGTTTTGCAGAGTGGCTGTACCAGTTTGCATTCCCACCAACAGTGCAAGAGGGTTCCCCTTTCTCCAGACCTTGCCAATATTTGTTGTTTCCTGTCTTGTTAACGTTTGCCATCCTAACTGGTGTAAAGTGGCATCTCTGAGATTTTGATTTGTATTTCCCTGATGGCTAGTGATGTTGCACATTTTTTCATGTGTCTGTTAGCCATTTGTAATGTCTTCTTTGGAGAAGTGTCTGTTCATGTCTTCTGCCTGTTTCTTGATGGATTATTTGTTTTTTGAGTGTTGTTTGATAAGTTCTTTATAGATCTTGGATACCAGCCCTTTATCTGTAATGTCATTTGCAAATATCTTCTGTCATTTGGTGGGTTGCCTCTTAATATTGTTGATGGTATCCTTTGCTGTGAAGAAGCTTTTTATCTTGCTGGCACAGATTTTCTAAAACCTTTGCAATTTCCTGTGATAAAGACCATAAAGGTGTATTTTGATATGTTAATGAGTGACTTTTGGAAAGCCCATAGGTAAGCTAAGGATAGTTACTGGTTGCCTGGTGAATCATCCAAGTGATTAAAGAGCTAGAAACTTTTAGTACCTATCCCTCCCTCCAGGGAACTGACAGGTCCTGAAAGTGGAAACAGTCACCAATGCCCAAAGATTTAATCAATCATGCCTCTTTAATGAAACCTCCATAAAACCCAAGTGGACAGTGTTCAGAGAGCTTTAGGGTTGGTGAACACATGGGGGTTGAGGAGAATTGTGCACCTGGAGAGGGCATGGAACCTCTGTATTTTTTCTTATACCTTGCTCTATGCACCAATTCCATCTGGCTATTCCTGGTTTTATCCTTTTTTTTTTTTTTAAATAAACCAGTAATCTAGTAAGTATAATGTTTTTCTGAGTCCTGTGAGCCTCTCTAGCAAATTAATTGAATCTAAGTAGGGATTTCTAAAAACTTCTGATTTATAGTCAATTGGTCAGAAGTACTGGTAACAATCTGGACTTGGAACTGGTGTCTGAAGTGGGGAAAGGTGGCCATCTTATAAGACTGAGCTCTCAACCTGTAGAAACTGGTTATCTCTAGGTAGATGGCATCAGAACTAAGTTGAACTGCAGGACACCCAGTTGGTGTCCTGATAAGTGTTGTTATGGGGAACCCTCCCCCCTAGTCCTCCAACCTGCCCCCACTACCTACAACATTGTAATTTGTACCAGAACCAATTTACTAGGTCATGTGTGATTATCAGTCTGACCAATTATATATATTGATGTGCATGTGACTCTGTGAGAGGTAACATGTTCCACTTCATAAAGACATGGGAATAACACATAACAATCATTCTTGTTGAACAACCCTGAATCTCAACAAGGCTTCTTTTGTTTACCATCCCACTTCTGGTGTTTTGTGATTAATGCTCTATAGGACCAAATGTTAAAAAGGAATATATTTTGCTAACCTCATTATGTGTTTATTTGTTTTTGTTTGTTTGTTTGTTTGTTTGTTTCCTTGTTAGTTTATTTAACTATTAATGAAGAAGAAACCTTGGGAAGGAAAAGCAAATAAAACTCTTACTGAATAATCATGTCATACTGTTAATGGTTAACTCAATTATATGCATCACAGATCTATAATCTGATAAACACTATTCATATTTTCTCCAGAAAAATATACATACATAAAACTTTGTATACAATTTTGGGGAGAAAGTGATGTTCATGAACTGTTTGGTGCCCATCACAAGTCATTTTCCTTAGATCAGGTTAGGAACTCCTTGGCTAAATAACCTTTGAGATACTTTCTAGTTGTGTTCTAGATTAAGACAAATGTCGATCTTGTGTCCTTGCCTGTTCATGGCACTAGTCAATTTTTATCTTTGCAACAAATCCTTATATAGAAAGAAAAAAATTGAATGGCAATTCTCCCTGATTGTTTCAGACTCTGGAAACTTGGATGTGTAGCTCTATCTCCATGATTTCCAACTAACTTACTTATAAAAGAAATAAATTGTACATACGAGAACTTCCATTGTTTGATTATGAGGATATGTATTAAATAAATGATACATATCTACATATCTGTTTCCACCTATCTACAACAAGAATATGTGATCACTTTCAATGTTAAGCAAGCTCACACCCAATGTACATATAATGACATGTTTAGAATTCTCTGAGCCACACATACCTAACTTCCTATGAGTCACACGTACCTAAATTCCTATTAGAGAAACAAATTAGGGAAACTTAACTCAGGAGGGCCTGGGTGAGTTTCCCTGCTGGAAAAAGAAAAAAAAAAAAAAAGAACTTGCTTATTACCCCAAAGAAGGACTGGGAGTACATGAAGGGAAAAGTGTGAAGCTAGAAGAACTGGAAAAAGCTACAGATTTGTGGGGATGACCCCTATCCATGATCCAGCCAATGTGAACTGGTAAAATTATTGAAGTACAAAATGCTAGATTAGGAGGGGATTCTTTTTCTCTGATACAGAGACTCAAAGAAGATAAATTTTATCTTTAGCCTGCCTTGGGGAGAACTAAGTAAGAGAGAATGGACACAGAGGTAAAAACAGGCAGTCCTGGAAAGAATTTATAGAAATTTGTGCAGGGCCTGGAATGGAATTCAACGTTTCATCAAGACTCTGAATGGTGTTGGGACCTAACTGACTTCCAGATTGCATATTTTTGATATTTAAATTATAAATGTTTGATTCATTTATAATTCAGATGTGTTCTTTTAAGGGAGAAATATCTTGGCTTTGAGAACTCTAATATAGTTATATGTACTGTCTATATTTAGGCATATTATGTAATTCCCCACAACTTCTGGGCTTTCTTTGCTGTGGGTGTTTTTCTCTAGTAGTTGAAGGTGAACAAGGCACTTAAAAGAAGGCAATGGAAGCTCTCCATCCCTGTTCAAAATTAGTGAAATGAGGCTTCATAAGTGTCTTTGGTTCTTTTTATAAATAATTGTCTCTATCCAGAGGCTAGTGTTGGCTAAGGCCTGTTCCTCTTGAATGTAAAAATTGCATTGCAGGATAATTACTGAGGGTCCTACCATTCCCCTTAATGGGCTAGGGATTCATCTCCCTCACAGGTGACTTTTTAGCCACTTGATCACCCTCAAATTGATAGCCCCTGATTCTGGGTTTTTTAGCTTGCAGGGAAGGAATGCCTTGGTTTCTGCTAAAATCAAATTTTGGTTTGTGAGAGGATGCTGCAAGGAAGTCAGTGGGAAGAAAATAGAATGTATAACATAAAAACAACTATAAAATACCTAGAACATCTTTCTCTAATTTTACTGTTTAAATAATCACATAATATAGCCACCTTTAATATACAGTTATATTAATTTTAGCACATGTATAGATCTGTGGAAATATCACCACAATCAGGACACAGAACAGTTCCATTATCTGCCTTTTCCCTGCCCACCCCCCACCCCCCACAAAGTCCCTGGTTCTATTTATTCCTTTATAATTAGATTCTCATCCAGCAGGTAACCTTTGGAAACTACTGATCTAATCACCGTCAGTTTAGTCTTGCCTGTTTAAATGTTATACATATGGAACAATACAGTATGAAACTCAGCATTTTTCACTTAACATGCCTTTGAGAGTCATCCAAATTGTTCTTTGTATTTATAGCTCATTCTTTATTATTGCTGAGTGGTATTCCACTATAAGGATTTACCACAGTTTATTATTCATTCATGCAGTAAAGGGCGTTTGGGTTGCTTCCAGTTTGGGGATATTACAAATAAAACTATTAGGAACACTCACGCACAGGATTTTGTATGAATGTATATTTTCATTTTTCGAGAGAAAATCATCAGGAATGGAATTATTCACTTAAGACTTTTGTGGGGGAAAGTATAGTGGGGGAAAATATTCACAAATTATTTCTAACAAACCTCCACTTTTCCTCTAGAAATTCTATTTTTATTGATTTTTTTATCTTTGTGCTCAATGCAAAGATGAAAGATTATAAAAACAAGATATCCTTGAGAATTTAGACACTATCACAAGTCACTAAAAAGTCACACTTGCCTCTGATTATCCAAGAATATTTGGGGGGAAAATTGCCAACTTACTGCAGAGGGGAATCAATAAATCAATGATAATGAATGGGAAGTAGTTTATTTTCAAGAAAATGGGTAGTTTCTTTTTTTTTTAAGATTTTATTTACTTAATTGAGAGAGAGATCGTGAAAGAGGGCATGAGCAGGGGGCAGGGAGAGGGAGAAGCAGACTCCTCAGTGAGCAGGGAGCCCAATGCCAGGCTCCATTCCAGGACCTTGGGACCATGACCTGAACTGAAGGCAGATAGATGCTTAACTAATTGGGCCACCCAGGCACCCCAGTTTCATTCATTTTCAGGAAAAAAATAGGCCTGATATTTCTAGCCTCAGGGAGGGAAGGAACTATCATAAATCCACAAAAGAAAATTTCTCAGGTTTCTATGGTTAGGAGTCTTTAAGGATTGGGTAGAAGGAAAGCTTACTCTACTTAAAGATTTCAATAAATTGATTTTTTTTCAAGAGTAATATAGGGATACATCAGTGATACTATGTGAATTAGATGTTTAGTGAGGGTCTCTTCATTGCTTATCATAATTTTTATACATACAAGGAACTCAGCATTTACTAAAAAGACATAAATGTTCAGGGGTACCTGGGTGGCTCAGTAGGTTAAGTATCTGAATCTTGATTTCAGTTTCAGGTCATGATCTCAGGGTTGTGAGATTGAGCCCCACATTAGGATCTGCACAGGTGTGGAGCCTGCTTAAGATTCTCTCTCTCCCTCTCTTCCCTTACCCTCCTCCCCAAATAAAATACAAGAGAAGAATAAAAATGAAAAGATATAAAGTTTCATGTTTGACTAGGGCATTATAAACTTGTAAACTTGTAAATTATTCCGGGACATTTCTGTTTTCTGGCTTGACGTTATACAGTGCAATTCATCTACAAATTAAACATTGTGGAAGAATCCAACTTTTACAGAATTCCTATTTATGGACTTAAGTGCGTTAAACTTTTTCCTACAATCTTACCCTCAAATGACCTTTTCTTACTTCCTTCTTCCTCTTCCCTTCCCCTTCCTTCCCCTCCCCTCTCTTGTCCTCTTCTCTTCTCTTTCAGTTTTCTGAGTGCCAAAAAATTAATAGATTTCACTGAAAATACCATCTTATTTAACCCATAAAACAACCAAAATAACCCTTGCATGCTTTGTTTTTTTCTGTCATGAAACAAAGAACTTATGTCAGGCATAAAATCCTAATAGGTAGTCATTTCCATGGAATAATTTGAAGGACAAATCAAAAGCTTAACTGCTAAAAAATATTTCTCCCACGAATCTACCATATTTTAGACGGTCTTTAAATTAAGACATTATCCCCAGTTAACCCCTGCTAAAATATATATATAAATTCCTTGGAATATCATCTTAGAGACAGTTGAGCCTCATAGTTAAGAAAAAGAACTGTAACATCAAGAGCAAAATGAATATAACTGTATTATTATATCCTTATTATCTCGCCAATTAGTACCTATCTCATGACAAAAAGCAGAGCACAGAAGAGGTTAGGAGAAGGAATAATACTCTATCAGTGAAGCTAAAATGTCTTGCTTTGATAATCTTACTGTCTAAGATGTATCCCCCAACCCTTTTGGAGGCTGATGCATTGCAAAGGCAGTCCTTAGTAAGGATTGCATAGATTTTATTCCATCAGTGTTTACTGGACTCCGTAATCTCTTTTTTTCATTAAGGAATGATTGCCAGGTATTTTATAGTAATCACAGTAAAAAGTTCCATATCTATGCTACAGCAATTTATTTTTTCTTCTGTGAACATTGTAGAAGAATTTAACCTATATTTACATCTGTCTTCTGGTGGACCAACTGTTCTTGTGGATACTGCAGTCACCCTGAATGCTATCTTTAGCCTTTATGGAGGGAAATTGTCAGACCACCCTTCTGGTACACTGACATATCCCAGTGACGGTTGTGAGGTCATTGTTTGTTAGAAAATGAAGTGCAATAAAAGTAAGGTCACAGACTGTTGAGAAAGTGTTCCTGGAGTATAACAAAGCCATTTCCCATTGGGGTACAGAAAGTAGGTTGCTGACTTAATGTATTTCATTATGATAGGTATTCATGTGCCAAAACAAAAGTTTGTACTTATGCTTCAAGTGAAGAAGAAATCCATTTCAGTGCCTCATCTTTTTCTTCAGCTTCAGAGAGATTAAAAAGGCTACAGACACTGGTGTG
Source organism: Mellivora capensis (assembly GCA_004024625.1). NCBI lineage: Eukaryota > Metazoa > Chordata > Mammalia > Carnivora > Mustelidae > Mellivora > Mellivora capensis. The sequence goes on along the minus strand of PISX010010383.1, from coordinate 26,710 downwards.
GGCAAAGCTCATAGCTCACTGTGTTTCTATCATTTATCACACTCTTAATGTATTGTTTCCAAACCATTTTCACAAGTATCATGTTGTTTAACCCACACAACACACTTGTAGGTATAACTTATGAATCCCATGTTACAGATGAAGAAATTGAAGCTTGCTGTGCTTAAATGATTTGCCCAATGTCACACGGCCAATATGAGGTAGACCTTGGATGTGAATATCTATTTTCCAACTGAAGTCCCATTTACCTTTCCATTATTCTATAGCTGCTGGTGCTTAGGTGGTAAGAAAGAGATGCAGATAATGGCAGAAGCAGTTTGGCCTCCATGTAGCAAGGGTGTATTATTAATTCTCAAAATGGGCTTGATTGCAAAGGGAGTATATTATAAAGACATATATAGTTATCTTAATATTTTCTTATAAAATAATGTGTAAGAAAACCCTGCCAAATATTGTGGGATTTTTTTTTAAGATTTTTACATTTATTTTTTGAGAGAAAGGGAAAGAACAGAGGGAGAGTGAGAGGGTGAAGCAGACTCCCTGATGAACAGGGAGCCCAAGGCAGGGCTTGATCCCAGAACCCTGAGATCATGACCTGAGCTGAAGGCAGCTGCTTAACCTACTGAGACACCCAGGCGCCCCACCAGTAATGTTATCAGGTCTCAAATTCACCTATTTGAGGGCTTTCCAAACTCTCAGTAATTCCACTACAAGCAGCATTTTAGTTCCTAAAACTTATTCCTTGTTTTCCTAACTTACTATGATCACCCTCTTGAGGTTCATATTTGGCTTCTGCCTCATACCTTAACTTGTTATTTCTTAATCTTGGAACTAATCATAATGATTTTCTAAGCTGCCTTTGCTTCTTCCCCTCTGTGCCCTCTGCTTGGAATAGAATCTTGCCGTTTTTCACTTGGCTAACTTCTGCTTTTTATGAGAATGCTGTTTTTCCAGGAAACTTGCCCTGGTTCCACTGATACATGAAAGTAGTGGCTTCTCTTCGGAATTCCACAGCATTCTTTGCATGTTTCCATCTTAGCATTCAGCAGCATTTTATATAACCATTTAACATATGCTACATAAATGAATGAATAAATAAATGAATGACATATTTTTCAAAAATTTGATCCCAGACTCTGTTACTCAGTTAATTCTTAACCCATTCAACAACAATTCTGTTTGCTGTCCTCCTCTCATAAGCTTTCTCTTTTCTAGTTTATGTCAAGTGTTTCTTGAACACTTACTTTGTAGCAGGGACAGATATGGGTTCCAAGAGCAAAATGGCAAAAAATGCAAACAATTTCCATGCATTTAGGGTACTAACATTCTAGTAGTGGAGAGGAGATAAGCAACAAACAAGGAGTAAATAAAGACAGGTAAATAAAGAATTTTTTAGTGCTACAAAAAACCCCACAAAACAACAGAAAAGAAAAGAAGGGAAAAGAAGAAAGAGAAAGAAAGAAAGGGGAAAGGAAAGGAGAGGAGAGGAAAGGAGGAAGGGAGAAATGAAGGAAGGAAAAGAAAAGAAAGAAAGATAGATAAATTTATGGAAAAGTGGCTAGCATTACTTTAAATAAGGTGGTTAGGGTAAACTTCTCTAATAAAGAGCTGTTTGTGTTGAGGTTTGAGTGATGAGAGGAAAAAGACCTGCCTGGAAAAAGACAGTACAAATGTTCTAAGTCAGGAGTGAGTGTGATATCTTCAAGAGGCAGAATGAAAGGGAGCAGAACTATATTGAGGTGAAGTTCAAGAGCTTTTCCAGTCCAGACTGTGCTAGTTGCATATAGACCACTGTTTTCTAAGTGCAATGGGAAGCCAGTAGAGAGATTTTAACAGGAAAATGGAATGATCAAACTCTCATATTTAAAAAATCACAGTGGCTGATCTATGAAGAATCAATTATACTGGAAGATTTCTGGAAACAGGGAGACCAGAAGGTGGCTATGGACATGGTCCAGGAAACACCTAACAGTGGTCTGGACCAGGCTGATAGTGATTGGGCAGACTCATCTCTTTAACTTGCACTCATCCCAGAAGACCAACATATCATTAAAGGATAAACTCTGGGCCACAGAAAAAAGTGTCTGTCCCTGCATGAATTATGCCTGGAAATTAGTCTGATGTTTAGGGAAGCTGCACCAGCTCCAGCTTTCCTGGTCATCATGGACCACTCTTTCAGGAATTAACATGTGGACCTCTTGGGTGGCCATCAGAAATTCCAGCAGGCACCAGATGGACACAATATTCTCCAAGAATGCTGTTCAATCACCGAGGGAATAATCTTTTTAAAAATACTCTATTTTTCTACTGACTGAGTCTCATAACGACATGTCTTAATGTTATTCTTGTAATTATTAACTCCGAAGCCTTAAAGTAACAACCCTCTCAGCTCTAGCTCAGGTATACACTGTGAAATACACTTACTTTTACTTATTTTTCCCCCTGTACTGGAACATCATGATATTTCATATCATTTTTCTGCATTTCACAAGATAGCACTAGAGATTGAGTTCTTAAAATTTAATTTTTATTTGCAAATCTTCTGCTGTGTGTACTTCCACTGTGCCAAATTTTTCATTGGACCAAAAGTCCCAAATCACTTATATTTTCTATCTTTTAATTGCAAACCATCATGAAAGTTGGCAATTTCTTTTTTCCATACATACCAATGTTAGCATTTTTCTTAGGTCATGTAAATAAGTCTTCCTAAGGCAATGTTTTCTAAAAGCTCAACTTGATTCTTGAGATGTTAATGATATTATTGCCAGGAGAAACTCCTACTTCCCTATATTATTTTTTAATAAGCAAACAAAATCAGTTTTCTTTAGGATGGGATTTTGCAAATCCTTCCAGGTGCAAATGTGTCTTGATAGGGCTTTCTAACTGAGCTTTTTAACTGAGCAGGTGAGTAGAATGTACCACAGTTCTCAAAGCAAATTGACAAGATATTCCTATTATGAAAAGCTTCTGGAAGTAGTGATCTGTGAATTACACATCAAAAGATATCACTTGAAGTTGCTTCTATGTTTAAATAGCAATTCAAAAGGTTATTTTCTGGTCCAAAAGAAGTAATATGCGTTTATGCATTCATTGACTTCAAATACTTTAATACATTGACTAATACTATTAGTACTGTATAGATGAACATATATTAATAAATCCATGATATCTGCAATATTTAAAAGGCTGATGTCACCTCCTCCTCCTTCTTCCCCTCTGCCTCCCCCCCTCCAACAAATTCTCACTCTGGAGCTTACAGTGAATGGTCATGATGACAAATACATGAGACATCTGAATCTAGAACCAAAAAGTGTTGTGAGAAAAATTGACCCAACTAAAGAAGACAAAAGTGGTTGTAGTTGAAGGAAAATTCCTACTTTTCGCTTCAAAAAGTTGATAGTTCATAAGACCTAAGGAGTGTTTCAGGTTAGACAGATGAAGGGGTCTTAATTGACCACTCACTGAATATGAATTTATCAGTGTAACATAGCCATGAAAAGAGCTAATATTATCTTTGCATGCATGAACAGAAATAAGAGTTTCCAGAATGAAAGAGGAAGACCATATGTGCTAATTAGTCTTCTCCTGGAGCATTAGCCTAAGCACTCAGAAATGTGAATAACAATTGCTTCCACTTATCTTCAGAGCTTCTATTCCCTAAGTTGCCCAGATCATGTGACATTCAAGAGCACACAATGCCAGCTGACTCTCTAAATCCTTTCTAAATTACCTATATTCACTCCTCCATTTCTAAAAGGCTGTGTTAATAGAGCTGCTTATTTTTTAGACTGATCAGGGCTTTCTGCGGGCTTTCTGGATGTTAGATGTAGGCAGTCCTTCCCAACTTCCCCTTTTATCTTGAACTAATTGAAAATTGAAGGCCAGTGGTGGTATTCTGAATCTGATCATTATTTTGCTAAAATTTCTGAAAGATATGTGTACTCTGGACATATATTTTAATCCTTTGCTTTCTTAACATTTAGAAGTTCCATAAAAAGAAAATAAAAACTTTAGAAACAAGTAAATAAAACCCAATGGTACAACTTCATGGACTCTTTTGGGGGTTCAACAAATGAACATCTCTTACTTCTGAAAGTCCATTAATTCTGGACTGGGAATCTGTGATTAGGAGTTACATATAAAAAAGAATTCTTTTTTTCTTCATTTTTCTTTGTTAGTGAAACAGCAGACATCTGAGGCATTTAAAAGTTACAACTATTCTCCTTGTTTATAAAGTCACTGGTGGGAAACAGAAATGTTGACAAACATTCAGTTTTCATAATTGTTCCATGTAAGGGGAAAGTTGAGGAGGATTCAGAGATAAGAAAGAAAGGTAGAAGAGTTATGGTCAAAGGAAGAAAGACCGAAGTGGAAAGAAGTAATGGGAGGATAGGGGCACAACCACAGACTGTTTTGAAAATGGGCATTCAATGAGGAAAATTGCTCTTAGTATTCCTTTTCTGTCTATTGTGCCATGTGCACCTTTGACATAATTTACTACTATTCCATAGACTCAATTCAACAAGTATTTACTGAGTCTCTACATGTGCCAGACTGGGTATTGATTATCTGAAGTCTGCAAAGATAAATATGTAACCAGAAACCACTTACAGTCAAGTGGAAGAGATGATGCACACATACAAATAACCTAAATGCAGTGCAGAATTGGACATGGGTCACAAAAACAGGGACAGATTGCATTTGGGGGCTCATAAGTGGGTAATGACACCTCTTCATATTAATAAGACTACCAATGGGGAAAGAATCTAATCTGAATTGTTTAGAAACCTTTAATGAAATACTATTCATAGAAATGTGAATGGGTTCCAAGGAACTAACAAGGGATATTGAGGTTATAGAGGCTAACAGTCATGGGAAGCTTCATCTTTAGCCCCAAAGGCGCCAGGAGAGAGAAGAGTTTACTGAGCCTGGTAAGGAGTAGAGGCATGGATGAGAGCTGGCCCGCAGGGGCTGTAGTCATTGAGAAAAGTGACCACTGCCCGAAAATAAAGCCTTGAATAAGGAGAGAGTGAGGAATAAACACCTCCAACTTTCTCTCTTCTGATCCTCTTATCTCTTGCTGTTGCATGCTATTGGTCAAGCAAATTCAAAGTGAGTTGATGTGGGAGGCTGAGTAAGGCAGTCAATGGGGTCAGCTTTCTGGGACACAGATCAGCACAGGCAAAAAAAAGACCGAACTGAGGATGAGGAAGAAAATAGTCCTCATTGGAGGTGTCAAAAAGGAGCAGGTCACATAATGGTATAAGATTAGGGGCATAAATGATATGGTTAATATCAGGGGAGGGCATTTCCAGGAATGTGAACAGATTGAGAAGAGACAAGGAAGTGGAAAATCAAAGATGATCATTCAGATTGGCTAATAGATGGCATGTGTAAGTAAGTGGTCTTGCGAGGAATATAGAGGGAAGCCGCAGATGCCTAGCAGGGTGGTTTGTACTGTGGTGGGTGGTTGAATGGTTTTGACTTAAAAAGAATGGCATGCCGAAACAATCTAATGTCAGGGTAAGTGGGAGGTGGTAGAAATGCAGAGAAACCACTCAGGAGCATATTTGCAGTGTTCAAAGCGAACAACTATGAGTGTCTGAAAAGGATGTTGGCAGTGGGGAGAAAGCAGGAAATTATGGTTCTAGAGGCACAGGATTAAATATGGATTAATATGGAAGGAAATATAAGAATGAAGACTTGAACCTGGGTAACCTGTATTATAGTATATAGCACAAGGAAAAGTCGACAAGAAGTAGAACTGAAGGAGAAAGTGATGAATTCATTTTTAGTTACTTGTGCAGGGGGTGAAGATTTGGGAATGGATTATGGGATGAAGTTGTAGATTTTGTAGTCAACTGCCTGAAGATGATAGTTGCTTAAGAGTGAATAGGGTTGCTAAGAATAGAAAATAATAACACCTTTGTTAGTGGAAATTTGGTGAATAGCATTTTAGTAGATGTGATTCTATATAGAGTTTAATACAAGATACAGAAGTAGGGAAAGAATGGTGTGAAATACTGGAACATTAGAATCCATGGAAAGAGGCATTTTTAAGGTGAAATATTTCAAATAAGAATCAGGACTGAGAAAAACTGTTGGATTGTGCAATTATGTAAATTACTCTTGCAGATTCTGATGGTCAAGGAGCAGAATGAGTAAGACCATATGCAGGGAGGTGGTTGGGCAGGAATGTGGTTTTTTGTTTCTCTAATAGAGAAGACCTGAGCATATTTGCAGGGAGAAGGGAATCAATTCTCTTATTCTCATATTTTCTATCTGGTTTTATGTAAATGAAACTGTACTTGTTGTCCTTAAGAAAAAAATTAGTAACAATATGCTTGGAGTCCACAGGATGGAGAAATTATTTTCTAAGAGTGACTCACTGAGTAATTAAATTGCCATAACATCCCTATACTTAAAGCAGAAATATAAAGCCTCCTTTTTCTTCTGTTGATAATTTTTAAAAGGAACAACTTAAATAACATTAGTGGGACATTTATCTTGAACATTCAATACATTAATTTAAAATACAGTATTTTTTTTCTTTTTTAAGGACAACTTACTATTTGCTGTTATGATTAGATCTTAGCCAGTGATAGTAACATAAAATAGTTTTGCCATCTTTTTAGTAATCATATTTCTTGGTCCTATGGTAAATGTTTAAAAATAATTCTTAGTGTTTTTCTGAAGTCTTCCGTGGTGGAATTTTATGTCTGAATGGCTGGATTAAGTTGGCTTTTATATTTCTATATTTAGAAGGAGATTTTATTTGAGAGTAATTGCTATTTTTTGTTCTTCCCACCCAGAGCACACAGGTTACACTCCCTGCCATCCTGACATTAGTCAGGGTTGCTTAACTTGTGTTAGTTAATAAAAAGTAAGCAGAAGTGATGCATTCAAGAATTGCTGTAGAGTTCTCCTTTGGTAAATCTGTGTTGGCATCATAAAGGAATGGAGATTCATTCTTCCTGGAATACTGCATGACCCAATGAGCATAGTCTCTGTCAGCCAACCTACGTTCTTCATGAGGTATGAGTGGAAGTAAGATTTATTGCTTATAGGCAGGGGTCACCAAGGTTTTTCTGAAAAGGGAAGGATAATATTTTGGGCTTTGTGGGCGATATGGTCTCTGTCATCAACAGCTCAACTCTGCCATTGTGGTGCAAAGACAGTCCTAGATACTAAGAGAGAGCATGAGCATGACTGTGTTCCCATAAAATGTTATCTATAGATGCGGGCAGCAGCCACATTCAGCCCACGAGCCGTAATTTATTGGCATCTCCTTTAAGCCACTGAGTTGTTGAAGTTGTTGTGGCGGCATCACCCAGCCTGTACTGTCTGAAGAAACTATCACTACACTTCACAAAGGGAGTGTGAGACCTGAAGAGTCAATGGCATTTCGTGCTTCTCTGGGAGAATGTTTGTTAAAATGGGACCATATAAAATCACTTGGGTTTCAGATCTTTAGCCTGAATGAGTCATATTAGGAATTAAAGAAATAAGGACATAAAATCTACTTAGGACAGCTATTTAAGAAAAAAATAGTCCAAACACTTAGAAAGTTTCTCCAATTTGAACACAGAGAGGAAAAAAGAAAGCCACTTTGAGCAGTTGTAATGATAGTCAGAGCAATAATACCCAGAAATGAATGATCTCTAAGAAAGGGTCCATGGGAAGAGGTTTTCTGACTTCCTGCATATCACTTAAACCCCAATACGAATGGAAATTGGGCTTAAAGTTTTTATTTATTTATTCATGAGAGAGAGAGAGAGAGAGAGAGAGAGCATGAGAGGGGAGAAGGTCAGAGGGAGAAGCAGACTCCCCATGAAGCAGGGAGCCTGACGTGGGACTCGATCCTGGGACTCGATCCTGGGACTCCAGGATCAACTGAGGCAAAGGTAGTTGCTTAACCAACTGAGCTACCCAGGAGCCCAGAAATTGGGCTTAAATGATCATTATCAAGTTTATAAAGAGACAAAATTAGACTTCTGGGATACTCATAATTTTCTATTTCTCAAGTTCAGAGCTGGTTGCATTGAGATGCTCTTTGTGAAGAGTACTTTGTAAAAATGTGTACTGCTGTACATCTGCAATATGTGACATTTTCTGCATGTATGTTCTACTTCAATAAAAAGATTTTACAAGGGTGCCTGGGTGGTTCAGTGGATTAAGTGTCTACCTTCAGCTCAGGTCCTGATCCCAGGACTCTGGGATAGAGCCCTGCATGTGATCCCTGCTCAGTGGGGAGTCTGTTCTTCCCCCTCCCTCTAGCATTCCCCCTACTTGTGCTCTGTCTCTCCCTCTTTTGCTCTGTCAAATAAATAAATAAAATCTTTAAAAAAAAAAGGATTTTACAACAAATTATTAAATAAATTTTAAATACATAATCTTTTTTAAAAAGGGGAAAATGGGTACCTGGGTGGCTCAGTGGGTTAAGTCTCTGCCTTGGCTCAGGTCCTGATCTCAGGTCCTGGGAATCAAGCCCCACAACTGGCTCTCTGCTCAGCAGGGAGCCTTCTTCCCCATCTCTCTCTCTCTCTGCCTGCCTCTCTGCCTACTTGTGATCTCTGTCAAATAAATAAATAAAAATCTTAAAAAAAAAAAAAACAAACCCTAAAGTGAGGGAAATCGGTTTTGAAATGCTACATAATAAGTGCACAGTCTGGTTTTCAGGGTGATTTGTAAAGTGTGATTGTTATGCCATCAGTCAGCTTCCCCTTTCTGTAACAGTAATGGCTTAGGCAAGGCTGTCTTTGTAAGTTGGCTCCTGATTTCCCTTATTTTCTAAATAAGTGCTTCTCTTGGTAAACTTCACAAGTATCTGATGCCTCTTTGGTGAGAAAGCATACCAGATTTCTCCTTCCCTTAATAGCGAGGGCCATTTCAGACAAATTTATTACATCCTTCACATTTTCTGTTGCAAAGGCGGAGGATATCTTTCTTTCTTTCAGCCTTTATGTCTTATCTCCTGTCATTCATGTGGCTGATTTCCTGCTTTGTGTAAACAGAAGCCTGAGCCAGGGATTCCATATGGGAGCTGAGAGGATCTTACTCACTAGAATCAAACCTGTGGCAAATAAATCCGGGGAAGGGGAGTAGAGACAGCCTGGAAGGAAAACTATCTGCCCAATTCGCTGACCCACAAACCCAGATGAAACACTTCAGAATGAAAAATTCTCATGTAGCGGCAACATAGTAAGAAGTTGTGCTTAAACACAAAAACAGATATATTAATAATTTTAGAATCCTGCTTTTGGTTATTATTTGCTTACTGTATGTGAGAGTAAAAATTGAATATGGGTATATTTAATTAATTACTCCATAACTCTTGGGTTCTCTTGTTTCTCTTTCTTTTATTTTTCCTTTCTTTTCTCTTTTTCTTTTCTTTCTTTTTTTTTTTTTTCTCCTTCTAAAGCTGGTTTTATTAGCTATATTGGACAGTTATCTTGGTCAGATGCCATGACTGAGGTTGCCTTTCTACAGGAATAATTTATGTTATCTGCTTTTAATTGAAGCTTTGGCTTAATAACTTAATAGTTTAAGTGACTATGATTACTATATTTGAAATAAAAGGTGTATTAATTTTATTTCCAAATTAAACTTCATGCCATCATAAGTACTGTTAATAATAAACAGTATTGGATTAATTATGCACATAGTAGAGTGGCTTACATAATATTGTTCAGGATTTGCCTCTTCTATGTTCAAGTATTTTGTAACCATTTTTTTCATTAACATGAATGCAGCTGCAACAATAATGATACAGGGTCTGACATTTTACAAAGTGCATTCTGAGGTTTCCAGGTACAAGTAGAGCATTTTAGAACTAAGTTTAATTTCCTTCTCTGCACTTGTTTGCTCTGTGATTTGCAACATTTAATTTCTATGAAACCTAGTATCCTTTTCTGTATAATGGATACAAATCCCTACCTCACCTAGCATTATCTGTATTAAATGGGTAAATAGGAATTTCATCAGTGGTCCCATCTGTTGTTTTTTAAAGATACTGTCTCATTTGAATGAGATAATGTTGAAAGATGATTGTTTCAGCCAAGTGCTTTAATTAACAATCCTCAAATCTTAGTAGATTACAACCACAAGTATCAGCAGCTGTGTACTGACTGATGCAATTCTATGATTCTCCTTTCCCTGAGACCCAGGTTCAAGGATTGGCTACTATTTGGGACAGTCATTCTCATGAAGCGAGAAAAGCAAGAGACAAAGCCAGACTTTTGCTTCAGCATTGCTTTATGTCACCCCTGCTCACTGGCCATTGGCCAGAATGGGTCACATAATAGAGCCTAATAGTTGTGCAGAAATGTGCACTCTGACTATAAGGGTCCTTGAAAGCATACTTCAATATATCTGTGGGGCTGAAAAGGGGAAACCATGATTAGGAATTATGTAACATGCCTCAGGGCTACTACCAATTGGGGGATACTCTGTGCAGTAATGGCCTTCTTCAGAAAGTCCTCAAATTGATGATGGTGGTAATTGATAACCTAACCTTCCAACATAACCCAAAATAAGGTAAAAAACAATAATAATATTTTTTAAACCAAACTATTGACAATTTATATCCATGCAAACCTTTATAAAGTCTATTTTTTTAATGTGAATATGTTACATTTCAGAGGAGCATGCATATTGAATTTATGCATGTGTAATTTATAGGTGAGCTAGATAAATTATGAACTTATTCGTAAATCTGTTAAGACCAAATGAAAAACATATCTATCTGTAAGCTGGGAAAAAAGCTCCTCCCCACATACAAAGAATAGCTTGTTTTAGAGTTTAAAAATATAATAAGGTTAACTTTTAAATTGAGTTGAAAAAAGAGTAAGTTATAGATAAATTGAGTTACTAGAGTGGTTTCACTTTCTAAAACTGAATTAAGGGCTTTGAAATTAATTTATTTTTGAACAAAATGTGCTCAATATAAGTTTTATTAATTTGTCTTTGGACTGCCTCTTTTGAATGAAACACAAACATTTTAAAATTTTATTTTTCACATTTATTGCCCTGCATCAAACTTTTCTCTGCAATAAACATGAATTATGCAACACTTGCAGGAGGAAGTCCCATCTGTACATTGATTCACACTACATGCTCTGTTATTGCAGGATGCACTAACTGCTCCAAACCAATTACTAACCTGAGACATTTAATTCATTTCATCTTTAATTATATACATTTTATTAATGGTGGAAATAATCTTAAATTATATAGTATCAATATCCCATTTTAATGGGAAACATTACAGACAAGTGGAGATACTTCCTTATACATCTATTGTTTCAACTTTAAAAAAATCGGAAGTATAAAATGACAAATAATTTGATTTGAAGATTGAATCATTAAGAATTATGAAGGGCGGCTGATACCTTGAGGGTACAGTGGTTAAGAGGAAGGGCCCTGAGTCAGACAGATCTACTTTTCTCTAATCTTACTCCACAACTTTCCCAATTTGTGTTTGGGGAAGTTGCATAGTCTTTATTACACTTTATTTTTCTTCATCTGAAAAATGGGATAGTGACAGGGTTGCTCTAATCATTAAATTAGAACTAATGTGCCTAGTAGATAGTGTTCCTCATTAAAGCATAGCTTTCATATTATGCACCATTCCAGAGATTACATGATATTCAAATATACAGATTACTGACAAAGAATCACTAATATACACATATAAGATGCCTAATTATATTTTGAATACATAAATGAAAGGATATTATTGAATGCCTACTTTATCCTGAGCACTCTGCTAGCCACTGGACATACAGAGATGTGCTAAAACAGCAATGGTTCCTAGTTTAATGGGAGAGGCAGTAGGAGTGAGAGTGCTCTGTAATAAACTTACACCATAGACCATTGCAGTATAATGATTTTACATTTTTGGGTACTCCTCACGGGATTATAGTGTACAAAACCCATAGATATTGCTGGGGAACCATGAATTTTGTTCACTTTAAGACTGACATGTGGAAATGAGTCACTGAGCTAGTGAATGAGTCTAGATCTGTGTCAACTACATACTCCAGTATTGTTTTATTTTGCAATTTTAGCTAAATGGTGGGTGATTGCTACTATACTAGTAATTAATGCAGTGTAGTGTTAGCATAGTGATATAACACAATGGTATATGCATCTATTCTGTGTAACAATTTCCCCCTTAGCTGTAGCAGCTTAAAGCAACAATAACCATTTATTATTATTGTTGTTGTTGTTGTTGTTGTTATTGTTATTATTATTATTTCACCCAGTGTCTGTGAGTCAGGAATAATTGGAGCTACTTAACTGCCTCATCATCTCTCATGCGGTTTTAGTGAAGGTGTCAACTAGAGCTGAAGACTCAACTAGAATTGGGGGATTCACTTCCTAGGTGCATTCAAGTGGCTAGCAAGTTAGCCCCGACTGTAGGAGACGCTTGCAAGGTGGACCACTACCTAGGGAAGGTTGGTGTCTTCACCTGGTGGCAGCTATCTTCCCCCAGAGTAAGTGATCCCAAGGGGCTTAAGGCAGAAGCCACATAGACCTTTATGACTTCATCTTAGAAGTCACGCTCCATCATTTATGCAGTGCCTCATGGTTACAAATGTCACATATATGCAGTGAAGAAGGTGACGAAGTAGGTGAGTGAATAAAAGGAAGTGAGAATAATTGGGGCCCATCTAAGAGCCTGGCTAAAGGAGTTAAAATAAAAAGAAGAGTTACATATTTATAGAGCACTGAGATAAACTGGAAGAATTTGAAGGTATACAAATGAGGTTTGGTGAAAATATTTATTTTTTATGTTATATAATTTTGGTTAGGTTTATAAAAGTAAGATGACAGAAATGAAATACTGAATTGGGTAAAATGTTTAAATAAAATCTATTTAAGTTATTAATAAGAATCTTGAACTTTCTTTGAGGGCAAAATTATTTAGGAACTAATTTTATGCTTGAAATGGTTACATGGAATTTGTGATCAAGCCTATTTTATGATGCTCTCTTCAAATTCTTGATTGGCATCTTTAACAAAAAACTTCATTTATACAAGTAGATACTAAAAGAATTAAAATCATTTTATACCCATTTGGAATTTATATAAAATTATGTTTTCAGATTGTAACAGGTCTTTCTTTTCAATTTATTATGATAATGTGAATGGATTTCAAATCTAATCAAATTTTTTCTATGTCAAGTGTTTCAAAGTAATGATGAAACCCTAATTTATGAAATACACTGTATTATTAGGAGTCCTACAACAAGCTTCGATGCCTGTTAAAAAAGGGGAAAAAAAGACAAATGCCTCTAAAAAACACATCAGAAGACAAACAAATTAATATTCAAAAGGACTTAGATTTCAGGCTATTGCCTAGAGTTGTGTACATCAGGAGTCCTGCTTGTCATCCCCATGCACAGTCCCCTCTACAGATTGTCCTTTGTCTATGCAGTAAGCTTTGTAAAAAGCTTGATAGTATCCTATGTCCACATGGAAGGGTCCACATTTGGTATCCAGGTATTGAGGTAGATGCCCAGGTCATGTCCTTAACCAAGCACATCATGGAGGGGCAATCGATGTTGGATATTGTTCACCATTTTCACTGCCACTAGGGACCATCATGGGCTGAATGATTTTACCCAGTATACGTCCTCTCAGGGCTACCTTCTATAGACACCTAGACTGTACTCACAAGTGGAGGTGACCATCCCAGTGGCTTTGTCCAGTTAGATGTTGGTTGGCTCTAATTCCACCCCCACCAAGTACATGGGACCCCTAGGCCTTGCCAAAACTATGACTCACTCATAGCATGGGAGTAACATATTTTAAGAGCCTGATAAATGAATTCGATCCTGTAATCTAATCCTGGCATCTCTGAAGTTGAGAAAGCATCTCAAAGTTTTCAGTAATACTGTATTTTATGAATGAACTTAAATTTAATAATAATGTACACTGATTTGGGTATTTGCGGATATACTAAGATGTGCTTCTTGAAAATACTTTATGCATTGTTTATCTACCTTGGTTGAGCATGAAACTCATCGGGGAAGGTTTGTTTGTATGGTTTAAAGATAATGATGATTAGGCATTGTTGGTTATTACCCTTGCAATAGCAACTATCAGTAATTGAATTTAAATTTAAAAATCCCCAGGATTACTTCAGCACCAAAATTCAGGAGCACCAAAAATGGCATCCAAATATTCACTGGAGCTCTGGATTTCTCTCTGATGGCTCTATGTATAGGCAGCAGAAGGCTTTCTTCCTATCTTCACTCTATGCTTAGCATATAGAGGTTGCCTCTTTCCTAATAGGTCTAACAAAGGGTTCAGTATTGACTCTCATTTTCCTGTTGCTAAGCTAGGCTGTATGGTCAGAGGAGAGGATTGCTCTGGCCAGAACTGTGTCAAATGCCTACCCATGTAATGAAGGGTATAGAGCCAACTTCATTCAAACTATATCGTAAGATATAGGAGAGGCCAGATTCCTTAAAAGAAAAATGAGATGCTATAATCAGAAGGGGAAAATAGATATTTGGCCACCCTTTTGCTGTCCCCACTCCCAAATACATTATATCTGCTAACCTGAATTTCAAAAGAGTTGGGCTTTGAATTTTTATTTTGGAAGAGTTCCCCAGGAATTTAGGAAGCACTGTTTTGCTTTATATTTTTCATTTAGAGATAGATAGGATAACAGAAAACTAATTGGGTCATTAATCCTTACTGAAACTCAGTAGATACCCTGAGCTTCAAAGTCATACCAATTAGATCACCAGGAAGTGTGTGAAGAACATCTCTATTTGCTAGGAACTGTAATCTGAGAAATCCATAGTGTCACTCAGTGTGAATGGCCATGGATAAATTCCTGTTAATCAATTCTTGATGAGTTGATGTATTTCCTCCCATCAGATCGGAGAGATTGCTTATCCAATTATCATTATCTTTTTACTCTGGAGGCAAGGAAGCTCAAAGGAAAAGGTGTTGTTTTGCCATAGTAATAATAGTAGTCTTTGTGGTCATTATATCTTTTCTACTTTCCTCATGACTGTTTTTCAGTGCTTGATTTTACAATAATATGAGCCACACTAAATCATACTGGAAGGAGAAGTTAGAAAAAAATCCTTGATTTTCATAATTAGAAAAATATTTTTTTTTTAATTTTTTTTTTTTTTAGAAAAATATTTTATGAGATTTTAGTATTATATAAAGCCATATATATATATATATATATATATATATACAAGATATTCACACATACAAGATTTATATATCTTGTATGTGTGAATATATAGACATGTATTGGTACTTGTATATATAGATCTGAAAGAACATAAGATGTATGGATTTCAGTTTACAAACCTGAACTATTTTTAATGAATTAAGTTAAGCAAGCACTGTCGAGCACCTACTGTGTGTTAGGATCTGAGAAAAATACAACCATAGAAAAGAGGGGACTTTCCTTCAAAGCCTTGACAAGTAATACTGGTAAGACATGTGAGTAACAAGACAGTACAGAATATCTCTTGTATTAGAAGGTCTGTTTGTTATGAGTAACAAACTTTTGACAGACAACTTGATAGAGCTAATTTGACTATTTTTTCTGGATAGGTTGAATATACTGGTCAGGGGTAATTTTACTTGTGTCTCCAGCTTACAGTAAATTTCTTGAATAATTAGTGACAGTGGGGCTGATGAAGATAAAGCTCAGAACTGGGCAGGTGACCTCTCAAGTTTCTGTTCTGCCATTTAACAGCTGCTATGTGTCCCTCATTCACCCACTTTGGCATTTTATGTTTCCGTTTCCCCATCAAGCAAATGGAAATGAAGGCTGCATCTAACCTACATGGTGGTTGCAAAGATAAAATGGCACAGTTTATACAAAGCAATAGAAATACCAATACAAATATTAGCTCTTGATATTACTGGTCTTGGAGATCTTCTCTGCAATCTTAACTTTTTTGTAGCAGATATTTATCCCTCAAAATAGAGATAATATCTGTCATATTGGCAACTAACAAAGATTCAGATAGATCAATGAACAAGTATGTCTCCATACTTGGAACAGTTCAGTGTCTCTAAGCACAAATTATCTCATGCTCTCATTACTCTCCCAGTCACAGCTGTGCCTAGAAGTAACCTCATGGCCTAAAATGAAAAGTTCTGGATTATCTGAGTTTCCTCTGCCCTGAAAAATTTGGCTTGTACTTACCACTTACCAGAAATTTTGATATAATTATGAAATAATTTTAAGTTATCTGATGCCCCACAAAAAGTTCAGGTTCATTCATGGGTTATTCCTTTCTTGAAACTGAAAACAGTTTTTATATACAGTGGTTAGCAGTGGCTTCAAATTAAATCCAAACTGAAACTGCACAAAGTTTTGACAGACTTTAATATTGGGATATTGGCCTTATACCCATTAACTGACCGTTGATGTCAAGCAGATTTGGTCCTTTGCTCAACAGCCCCTGCAGAACAAGAAATACAAGAATTGTCTAGAACACTCCTTTCTTCCTGTCCTACATTGAATTGAAGGTAACTTATAATCTTTTCCAAGTAAAAAGTCCACTTGTCACAAGGAAATGAAATATGGTACAGTCTTGCTAGCAAGATGATACATTGTTCATTTGGAGATGTCTGTAAATAATAATTAGAATGCAATTTTTAAGAAGTAAGTATATAGCCCTCATCTATAGCTATTTATTGACCTTTTTATTGGGGTCACTTAAAATGGATGGATTCTCTCCTTGTGACAAGGTGCCTCTTTGATCAGAAAGAATTATAATCGCTCTGAAGCATTGTGAAACAGCTGGAACATCAGTGGGAGTTGTCTTTTCAGTTGTCTGTTGTCTTTATCAAGGATGGTTATTATTAAGGATCTAAGCTCACCCTTTGTTTAGGGCCTGGGCCTTTAAGAAATTATGTAGTTGATTTGGTTCCAAGCAAAAACTCTTAAGTAATGGGGACTCTAATGACAACTCACATCATCTTGGGAAACCTGTGGACACTTACTACGCTACTTACAATTACTACATGATGGATTTTGTTTCTCTAATAGAAGTTTATATCTAAAATTTTAAGTGAAGCATTTAGTTGTTTTTACCTCATTTTAGGGCTGTAGGTATACTTCAGAGCTTGAGTAGGCTTACCTGAAAATCTCCTCTATGGTTCTAGTCTTCCCTTCCTCCTCTTGTTGTTCCTCTTTCCCTCTCCACCCTCCTTTTTTCTTTCCTGCCTTTTTGCTTGCAGTGAGTTTAGAACCAGTGAATAATATTCAAATTATGTTTCTGCTGAATATTAATACCATGAATTTAAATAAAACACCTCACTTTTCTGAAACTTAGCTTTTCTTATGTGAAAAATGCAGGTGATAATAATGACTATCTCAAAAACTTTGTGTGAGAATTGGGTGAAATAATGAATGTGAAAGGATCTTCTCCAAAATTGTAAGTCTTACTAAGATCTAGTAACTTTTTTAAAGAAATAATTTTAATGTTTCTTAATTCTCGTGTCATGAGGACCTTTGTTTATCAACCCAAGGCAAACAGATACTGCTTTATTCAATTAAACCAGTTTCCTATTATTCTGTGCTCAGAAATAAAACATCTGGTGCCTAAACTCTTCTTTATCCTTACCTCTGTTTTATTAAGGTTTATTATGTCATATGGTAATAGGATCTGTATCACCATATATTCATCATTTTGATGACATGTATTGAGTATTCACTGTGTATTAAACATTAAACTACATAGTACAGTTAATTCATCTACAACTATAACACAAGAACTATAAACAAACTCACTCTAGAAATGAGGAAATTGGAGTTTGTGGAATTGTCCAAGGTCATAGAGGTGGTAAGTGACAGAGTGTGTACCATGTCCAGTTCTGTTTGCCTGATCCTGTGCACACTGCCTGCTTTTAGTGGTTAGAAATGACATCTTTTGGGGCGCCTGGGTGGCTCAGTGGGTTAAAGCCTCTGCCTTCGGCTCAGGTCATGATCCCGGGGTCCTGGGATGAGCCCCATGTCAGGCGCTCTGCTCAGCAGGGAGTCTGCTTTCCCTTCTCTCTCTGCCTGCCTCTCTGCCTACTTGTGATCTCTCTCTGTCAAATACATAAATAAAATCTTAAAAAAAAAAAGAAATGACATCTTTTTGACACTGTGTGTTGGGTAGTTATAAGAGAAAGAGTTCTTTTTTTTTTTTTTTTTTAAGATTTTATTTATTTGTCAGAGAGAGAGTGAGAGAGCGAGCACAGGCACACAGAGGCAGAGGGAGAAGCAGGGAGCCCGATGGGATCATGACCTGAGCCGAAGGCAGCCGCTTAACCAACTGAGCCACCCAGGCGTCCCAGAGAAAGAGTTCTTAACCAGCAATCCCTGGCCATCTAGGAGATCCTTTGAATAGGCTTTGGGAGTCTGAGAAATCTCTGGAATTAAATGCAACCTGTAGCTGGTGAATAGTTTACAGATTCTCAAGTTGGATTCCAGAATGCCAGGACCCAAGAAGATACTCTAAATTACATCTAGCAACTTTCATTTTTATCAAAGAGGCCCTTTCTTTAGACTCAGCAGTAAAAAGAATCTGTTTTCCAGCTACACCTACAATCCTAGCTTGAGGCAAAGAGCAGCAACTAACCCTCAAGTCTCAGTCGTCTTTGTAGGGAATTTGTTGGACAAGACTGGGTATTTGAGACCATGGAACTTCTGGAAAATGCAAAAGCGTTTTCCTTGTGATTGAACATTCAGGAAAATGACTATAGAAACAGAGTCAGGGGAAGAAGGGTCTTCCAGATCCTTCAGATCATATTCTTGATACTTAGTTTAAGAAAAATGCTGCAGTGGATAACATCAAGACTTGTCAAGAGTGCTTAGACTATCAAGTCAGATTTCTTAGCTTGGCATCCTGTTTCCCTTTGGGTTAACTCTACAGTTTATGAAGATTTAGCCTTCAAAGACTTGGTTCTGTTATGTGGCAAAAATGTTAGGGAAGAATAGGTAATCACCATAATTAATTTGGAGGATTGTTATGTGAATTAAATGAGATAATCCATACACATGGCTAGAATGGTACCTGGCACATATATCAACATTTTCAATGACAAAAATAATTAATATTATTATTAATATGGCCATAATTGAAAGCCCATATATAAAAGTGCTATTAATAAATAGAAGAAAATAACCTTTATTACCATTAGTTTATTGATAAGTCTCTGATGTTCTTAGTGCCAAGTTTTCTCTTTAGAAGCATTTATAAATTGTTTCATTAAACAACTTAATTTTAAAATGAGTGTTTTGTATTTCTTTGGTGACATTTGACCACCATAAGGTGCTTTTGTGTCATTTTTAGTCTTTGCATGCTGCCCCCCTTCCAGTTAATGTAGAGAACAAAGCCAGAGTAATTATCTCCTATTTTTCATTTACATAGCTATCGCTCAGTACCAGTGGTTTTAGCAGGGCAAAATCTGCTTTATCTAAAATGGAATCTGGGGCGCCTGGGTGGCTCAGTGGGTTAAAGCCTCTGCCTTCGGCTCAGGTCATGATCCTGGGGTCCTGGGATCGAGCCCCGCATCGGGCTCTCTGCTCAGCAGGGAGCCTGCTTCCTCCTCTCTCTCTCTGCCTCTCTGCCTACTTGTGATCTGTCAAATAAATAAATAAAATCTTTAAAAAAATAAAAAATAAAAAAATAAAATGGAATCCATTTAATACCACCAAGAACTTATTCCTACAATTGACTAACAAGTGAAAGCAAATCTAGAAACCAAAAAAAAAAACAAAAAAAACAAAAAAGGCAGAGTTACCTCTACTGAGAGCCATGTGTATGGTAATAGGAGTCTCTTTTCTTCATTCCTAAAGAGATTTTAAAATGTTAAGTGAATTTGTAATAGAAACAGTAGGAAAGGTATCATTTTATATGTGAGCTTCTACAAAAGCCTTAGGAAATAACATTATCAGCCATTTGGTTCTACTTGGTTCATTTTTATTCTGTCCTTTGTCTTGCAAATGAAGATTCCTAGAAGAGAGCTTTCCTCTAAGATAACGCTTTGAATTAACCTTCGAAGGAGGCTAAATGGTTGAATCAGATTAACCCTGCTTCTGAGTTGTTACTTGGGCTGCATGTTCTTTCCCTGCCACTAGAGTACCTGGGTACACTTGGTTTCCAACCTGGAGCTGCAGAGAAGCCTAGTTTCCCCAGAGGTCACATGCACTGAGTGAGTGCACAGGAGAATACTGTATGTAAATGAAGCCAGTCAAACAAAGACAATAGAAAATAGGGTGGGCTATGGTCAGCGTAAAGTAAGCGCGGCTTATCTATAGAAGAGGTGCCAGCTCTCAGTGCTCAGTGACAATTCCTTGTTGCCTGATACTTGGATATTTTAAGATGACTTGAAAACCTGGGGTTGTATCTGAAATCTCCTAATTTAAACAAAATGTTCATTATATATCAAACACAAATAAAGGCAGAAGATAGTTTTTAATGGAACTCCAAATACCGGGGCACCTGGATGGCTCAGTCCTTAAGCATCTGCCTTTAGCTCAGGTCATGATCCCAGAATCCTGGGATCTAGCCCCACATCAGGCTCCCTGCTCAGCAGGAAGCCTGCTTCTCCCTCTCCCACTCTGCCTGCTTCTCCCTCTCCCACTCCATCTGCTTGTGTTCCCTCTCCAGCTGTGTCTCTCTCTGTCAAATAAATAAATAAAATCTTTTTTTTAAAGATTTTATTTATTTATTTATTTATTTACTTATTTATGAAAGTAGGCAGAGAGGCGGGCAGAGAGAGAGAAAGGGAAGCAGGCTCCCTGCTGAGCAGAGAGCCTGATACAGAGCTAAATCCCAGGACCCTGGGATCATGACCTGAGCTAAAGGCAGAGGCTTTAACACACTGAGCCACCCAGGCGCCCCTAAATAAATAAAATCTTAAAAAAATATATAGTCAGTGTTTTAAGTTCTGATATTTTCATAGTTTTCCTGAATGTTTTAAATGCTTACCTATTTTTATTTCTTCGTCTCATCTAAGAGTTTGTTTTCACTGACAGCTAAATAAAAGTAATTGTAATTGGTTGCTATGTCTTTTAAGTATTTTATTTGTTCATCTATTAATATGTCCTTCCTTTTTTTATTTATTTGTTTTTATTGTAAAGAACTTGTAGAAAAAATTTACTTGTTTTTCCTGTGTAGGTTTCCACAATTTAGATTTTGTTCTTTGTGGTATTAACATGTGTGTCCCTTCCTTGAATTTTCAGTATATTTATTAGTATATATAAAGGTTTAAACAGATTATGGTAGTTTGTTTCAAGAATATATGGAACCATTATGCTTTTGTGTTCTCCCATTTAGATGCATATGAGTTCTAGATGCTTGTCTTTTAGTAATATTATATTTCTTAGTAATCAATGCCTACATCTATTAATTTACTAAGGTATTTAAGTAAACAAACAAAAACTCTAGGTACTATCATCAATTTATGACTGCTCTAGAATTTCTTGCTTACCTTGAACTTGGAGAGTAACTTGGCTCAGTGTGATTAAATCAGACAAATTAGCATATCTTTAAAACACTTAACATTAGTCAGGGTTTTTACATTATTTACTATGTTCTACCTCAAGTCATTTATCAGATATTTAGTGAATACTAACCTGTCTTCTTGCCTTAATTCTAAGCTCCTTAAGGAAAAGATCTGTACTGTGTTCAACCATTGTATCCCCAATATCCAGAAGTGATACCTGACACATCATAGGTTCTTGATAAATATTTGATGAGTAGGTGGATGGTTATGAAAGTGAATGAGTGATTCAATGAATAAATGGAGTACTACATGCTGTTCCAGGCACTGTGCTTTTGGTCTATTAAAGAACACAGTTAAGTAAATAATGTATCCATTATCTCTTGCTGCACAACAAATTAACACAGAAACTTTTAGCACCCTAAAACAAGAAAAAATTATCTCATAGATTCTATGGGTAAGGGTTTCAGGAGAAGCTTAACTAGCTTCCAGCTTAGGGCATATCAGAATGTTGTAGTTAAGCTGTTGTTCAGGGCTGTATTCATCTGAATGTTGGATGGGAGCCAGAGGATACCTTTCCAACATGGCTCCCTCATGTGGTGGTTGGCAAATATCATCATTTCCCTGCTGTCTGTTGGGAGGGGCCCTCCATTCCTTGACATGTGGACCTTTCCATACAGCTGCTTGAGTGTCCTCCCAATATGGTAGCTGACTTCTCCCAGAGTGAATGATTAAGTGAGAGCAAGAAGGAGGCCACTGTGCCTTTTTATGACTTAATCTCAGAAGTCACACACTTTCACTTTTGCCTTATTCTGTTCACTAGGAATGAGTCACTAATTCCAGTCCACACTCAACAATTAGGCTACATCTTTTAAAGAAAGTGACAAAGGATGTTTGGACATTTTTTTAAACTACCACAAATAATGATTATCATGATGTATAGGAAAAGCTATTGTAGAGAGATGTCCAAAGTGGATCTAGAAGCTTTGGGAGGCCACAGCAGAAGAATAAGCAATGAAATAAGAGTTTGGAAATCTGAGTCGAAATCCTGGCTAACTCTGTTACAAGCTAAACTGGTAGCTTTGGCAAATTATTATTATTATTCTTATTTTCCTTTGAGTCACACTTTTCGTAACTGAAAAAATTTGGAATTGAACTTGGCTATAACAACAATGAAATGAGGTGACATTTATCAGGTACGTATAGAGGTAGGAAACACTTTAGGTTTCGAATCCAATGGCCAAGAAAGAATTCTTGAGATGTCTTTGCTGCAAAAAAGGTGATTTTATTAAAGAATGGGGACAGGATCCTTGGGCAGAAAGAGCTCCACTGGGGTCAGGAGGAGTTGCCTATTATATACTTTCAAGGGGGTTAGGTATAGTATAACTCTCTGAGGAATTTTGGAAGCGTGGTTTCCAGGACCTGGGGTTTGGGGGGAGGCTAGCCATTGTTGGGAAAAGGCCATTTATTACTGTCTAATGAAACCTTAGTCTTGGGACTTTCGGATGTATATTCGACCATATGCTTACGGAATGACTGCCAACATGTATCTTGGGGGGTTAAAGGTAAAGGAAATTTCTAAAGGAATTTTTATATGTTAAAGTAGATTTATAAGATCCTGGGCATTGGACTAAGTTTGCTTCTTGCCCTTAGCAAAGTATTAACATCAAGGCAGTTGAGTCTTTAGAGGAATGTTACTCTGTATGTTTCAAGGACTTGTCAATGGGTTGTAAGTAGTAAGGAAATCTAATAATTTTTTTTCTACCTTTATTTCCCACATCACATACTAGAGCACTGAAATTCTAAGTACTATAGATGAAGTACCTCTTTCAGTCATCATGGTAACCACTACTGTTCTGTTTAAGAGATGGGATGAGGAAATCCAGCCTAGGGAGATTGAGTAACTTGGCTTAGATCACCCACTGGTAGAGACAGAATTCAGGTTCCAGCAGTTTTGATTTCAGTTTATACCCTGGACTTTAAACACTGCCTCTTGATTTGTTTTTTTGTGGCCATGTAGTATCAGCATCATTTTTAGGAGCTTGTTGGAAAAGCAGAGTCTCAGGCCATATATTCCAGACCTACTGAAGTAGCGTCTGCATTTTTAACAAGCGCTCCCACTGATTCAGATGCGCATTAAAATTTGAGAAGCATTTTTTAAAAGGACTATGCTATTGATATCTTTGATATTTCTAAGGAAAGTTATGACCATAAAAATAACTCTAAATTCTGTACATATAATAACCATGTAGAAGATATGTACATAAAAGAAAATGAAACTTTTGAATTGTTACTATAGTAAGAGTGTTGGTGTTAACACATCTCCCCTTTCCTGACAGTTTTCAACAAAATTAAGAGGGACCATTTGGGGGTGCCTGAGTGGCACAGTTGGTTGTGTCCTATTCTTGGTTTTGGCTCAGGTCTGATCTCAGAGTTGTAAGATTGAGCCCCACTGTGTCCAGTGCAGAATCTACTTGGGTTTCTTTCTCCCTCTCCCTCTGCCACTTCCCACTGTGTGGGTGCACACACACTCTCTCTCTCTCAAATAAAAAAGTAATCTTTTTTTTTAAAAGAAGTACCATTCAGGGTTTACAAAGAGGGGCCAATTTGATATGTACTTTTAATAATTATAATAATTAATAATACAGGGACTTGGGACAGTTTTCTCCATATCCAAGAGAGAATGAAATTTAAGTCCACTGAGTATCAACTCTAACAAGTGGCAAGTCTATTCTGCTAATTGATATTGAATGAAATCGTACAGGAATTGAGGAAAATTTCATTACCTTAGGTGCTCAAAAGCAACTATGTGGAAGGTAATGCTATTCCCACAGTCTGTCAGTAATAGTCATATTTCCCCTAATCTGAAGTAGATAAGATGTGCTGTCGAGACAGGCTTTTCTAGTGATTATCCATCTGCTACACGTTATAATCACATGGGAACTTCCTAAAACAATACTGATGCCTGGGCCTCTTCCCCAGCAATTCTGACTTAATTGGTCTTTCATGAGGCTCCATTACCAGAAGTTTTTAAAAAACCATCCACATAGGTCTAATTTAAAATCTGAGTTGAGAACCATTGACCTAGAGAATTTCTGTGAGTTCTAATCTGTCTTTGTACATCTTGATTGTTCAGTTAGTGCTAGTTGAGTGAGTGTAAGTGGAGATATAATGAAAAGTCACATAATAACATCTTATCTGTTGTCCTACTAGAGTTACTGGTTGGGTCTTTAGGCTGAAAACAGCTTAATCACATACAAGCTTAATAGATGTGAGGGTGAATTTTCTGGAAGGATTTGAGGTAGTCCACCAAGGTGATGATGATGCTGTCCAACACAGATGTGAACCACATCTCTGATTTTACATTTCTAGTAGTACTTTTTATAAATAAGTAAATGAGTAAATAAATACAGGCAAGATTTTAATTTCAATAATTTATTTAGCAGATTAAAAAAAACACCTTCACTTTTTCTTTTTCTGTATTTCTATGCCCTTCTCAATACATTGGATATCAGATATTTGTGGATTTTTCCCATGTCAAGCACTTTTCAACACATTAAGTACCTTGTTTAAACTGTAGACCCCATAGGTTAGGGACTCAGTCCCACTAGACTGCTTGCCCCATGTACACCCCTGAGATGCCACTCAGAATCCACATTGCTCTCCGTGCTTCTGACCTCTAGTTATAAATCAGAGGCTACCAAAACCCCTCCTCAGGTTTGACAATTTATTAGAATAGCTCAAGCAAGCTCAGGAAAAAAAAATTACTTACTAGATTATTAGTTGATTAAAAAATGATGTAACTCAGAAACAGCTGGATGGAAAGGATGTCTAGAGCAAGGTAGAGGGGAAAGGCACTTCCATGCCCTCTCCACTCAGGCTACCTTTCCAACTGCCATGTGTTCACTAACCCGGAAACTCTCTGAACTCTGAGCTGAGGGATTTTTATGGAGGCTTCATTACGTAGGCATTATTGATAAAAATCATGAGCCATTGGTGATTGAACCCAATCTGCAGCCCATTTCCCTTCCCAGGAGACTGGGGAAAAGGCGAGGGGGGTTAAATTTCCAACACTCTAATTAGGTGGTTGTTTCCCCTGGCAACCAGCCCCCTTTAGAAGCTCTCTAGAGTCACCTCACTAACATAAACTCAGTTGTAGTTAAAGAGGCTTGTTATGATAACAAAAGACACACATCACCTTTATCATTCTTCTCACTTAGAAAATACAAGGTTTTTAGGAGCTTTATGTCAGGAATGGGGATAAAGACCAAATATATGTTTTTTATTATTATATAAATCACAATATCACAACTGAATATATTCAGATTTTACTTTTCACATATAATCAACACAATTAACTAGTTCAGAAGATATTTGTTTTTTTTTTTAATACAAAGGCTATGAAATCAAGTGTGTATTTTGTATTCATAGTACAACTAAATTCAGACTAACAAACATTTCCTGTTGGTTCATTTGGAAAATAATACCAGAGAGTTGGAATGAGGGAAAGAGTAGAATTACAGAGAAGGGGGCAGAGATGTGTTACCATGATGGCCACCCCTACAGGTGTCTGGCTTTTGACACTTCTCAGGAGTCTTATTAAATATATCTGAGATCTGTTCAGTTGGGTTGATAAATCAAGTTTGATCCACCACTTTTTGGACAAGGGTGGCCCATGCCTCTAAGAGCACCACATTTCTGTGTTGTCAATGCCTGTGGGCCAAGCAGGTTCTGATGAAAGAATGTTGGGGTTGAAGGGTGGCCCATTATATACTTTCACATTGGGAGGGAGTTAGGGATAGCACAAGCCTCCAAGGTATTTTGGAAGCAAGGCTTTCTGGACTTTGACAGGGCCAGCTATTGTTAGGAAAAGGTCATTTATTACTGTCCAGTAAAAACTCAGTGCTTATGTTCTCCTCTAGGATTCTGATGGATTCCTGTCTCACATTGAGGTCCTTTATCCATTTCGAGTTTATCTTTGTGTATGGTGTAAGAGAATGGTCGAGTTTCATTTTTCTACATATACCTGTCCAATTTTTCCAGCACCATTTGTTGAAGAGACTGTCTTTTTTCCACTGTATATTTTTTCCTACTTTGTCGAACATTATTTGACCATAGAGTTGAGGGTCCATATCTGGGGTCTCTACTCTGTTCCATTGGTCTATGTGTCTGTTTTGATGCCAGTACCATGCTGTCTTGGTGATCACAGCTTTGTAGTAAA